>JAAZTK010000178.1:0-26692 GCA_036507255.1 Megalothorax incertus | reverse complement strand
TTTGAGCGGGTGGAAATTCATTAGTTTTGCGGGGTGGGGATCAGATTAATCCTAATGAAGAGAGACCCTTTCAAATCTCTCGGAAACCTGCTCCCATTCCTTTGAAATCCGATGATATTAATTATATATTGGATCTCTTATACCTAGTATGTACAATATCAAGTCAAGCTGGAACAGATCCGGATCCAGATCACGTTCATCTCGGCTTTTGAGGATGGCTTGAATATATATGTATCCGAATGAAAAGGGCTAGATCATCTGTCTACTTGGCTTATCATCAGTTTCAGGGACGCTACCCCGGTTTTGCGTCACATTTCAAATTTACAACGGATCCAGAGACCTTCCTCCACCCGATCCAGATCCAGATTTAATTTATATACCACAAGGCACAAATACAGAATCTGTAATACAGGAATACAGATTGCAAAATATATCGTGAAATATCGACAACCTAACACATATCAGTATCTGCACTTATAGGCATTTGAATTTTGAATCATTTGAAACACTTTGAGGGGGAAATGTGTGAATAGTCTATGACTAGGGCTGGGATCCGAAGCTTAATTTCCCCAATCCGATCCGAACTCGGATTGAACTAGGATCCGTTCGTTCGGATTGGGATTAAGGGGGAGGATTCAATCCGATGGATCCGGACGCGAGGATTGGATTCGGATCAATTTCAATCCGATCCCAAGTGGATCGGATGGGGAACTGAAATCCGTGGGATTGTTTGGATGAATCTGTTTGGATGGATGTCCTAATTTTAACATTCAAACCCATACCATTTCAATACAAAACTGATTCGGATCCGAAATTTTTCGAATCTCAAGTCGGATTGTAAATCTTCGGATTGGGATTTCTTCTGATCCAATCCGATTTCGGATCCCAGGTCTAGTTCCTCTAATGTTTATAGTATGTATGTGGTCATTTTATTTACAAGACAAATAGTTTGGGGGTAAATGAAGGTCTATAAAAGTCTGGCTGTAACCTTTAGATTTGACCTACTTGCAATCTAATATGGTAGTAGTCCAGATGAGGATGAGGGAGAGAAGTAAGAGTAAAATTGGGAGTGATTGCGAATAAAAGGAGGGGGAGTCCAGGAGTGAGTGAGTCGGAGGAGGAAGTAAATGGTTTAGCCCGGAGGAGACTCTTTCCATTTATTTACACATAAGTTAAGTTACATATACAACAAGTAAGTTAACTCTCCTCAGGAGTCGAGTCGTGGATAAACCCCATTACCCACCCATGTCTTAAATATACATACTACATATTGTACACTAGCTAAAATATAAACTCTCACTTGTATTACTCTCTATCCTTAGAATTGCATTAATGGGATTGGAATTCGGGAGGAACACCCACAAACAAACTCTATTTTTTTTGCTCATTCTCTTAACCTATCTATCTTTAAATAGCTTTTGTACTTTGCTGCATTAAATAAGTAGATGAGGATGAGGAGAGAAAGTAGTGATTATTAACTGTTTGGCAGAGTAAACTACGCGGAATCCGCCAACTCCTTTCCTGCAAATTCCTCCGGGTCCAGGCAAGGCTAATGGCCAATGGTGGGGGATTTGATATTCGGGTAGCGTCCCCCCATTTATCATCCGGGGAAAAAAACACCCAAATCTTCTTCTTTATCACTCCCATCATCCTACCATCCATCCACCCTTCCTCAATGACCAAAACCTTTCAATCTACTCATCCATCAATCTATCAACAGCCCCCTACTACCCCCCACAAATGAGAACAACTCTAAACTTATACTCTGAATATCTCCTTTCACTTGTACGGCCACAGTATACCTATTTGTATGAATAATAGTTTACTCTTTCGGTGGATTTGCAAATCCACTGCAAAAAGCCGCCGAGTAAATATTGTTTGGCTATATATAGTACAAATAAAATGTGTATGCAAAACTTGACAGGTTAATACCCGAGGAGGAGAAGCTTGGGAGTTGTGACAGGTTAATAAATCCTGTGCCAAGTACAATGTGACCTCAAAAACCCGTGTATTCCTCCAACCTTTCTTAAGAAAGTCTATCTTCTCCGCATATATTTATAGTAGACATGTTTTGTCACCTCTGTCTAGCCACCCTATCAATCTTAATGATGGTAAGCTTATTACATTTATTATAGATACCCTTTTACACCTTATGATTACACTGATAAATATATTAGACTAGTTGCATGCTGTATATATCTTTATTTAAAGTTTTAAACTGATGAATTCTGAAATCTGTATCTACTTGTATTAGGTATATATGAATAAACACTTGCTAATCGCATCTCATTTGTTTTTAAATGGGATTTTGAGTAGATATCCATCAGATTTAGAAAGGGGAGCACCACGTGAGTCTTCAGGGTCTTTCCTTTATTCAAGAAGATTGAAGATTTAATAAATATTGTATGTAAAAGTAGATTTGATATGTACCTACTTCTTTGGAAGCCTCTCCAGCTCATTGGCCCACCTCCTCCTCCCCTCTCGGATCCTCTCGGATGGAAATTCATTCGATTCCAGATTGAATTTCTCCTCTGGAGATACCTTTCTCTTAACCCTACTCGGATCCTTACACCCACAGAGTCTTTATTTAAAAATTATTTCAGATTGAAGCTTAAAAGTGCACTTTTTAATTGAAAGTCTCATTAATTAATTAATTAATTAATTATTGCTTACAATTTGCTTAAAACTCTTCGGAAAGTGAATTTGAGTTTGCAGGGAGGCTTTGGAGGTGGCCTGTAGTAGCCAGGAGGAGGACTTGGCTTCCTTCTCTTTACCTTTTGACCCTTTGGAGGTTCGAAGGAGACCCAGGGTGACCTCAGCTCATCTTTGACACGAGCCCTTTCATTTTTTCCGCCAAGATCCTCCCTCGAATCCTTCCCCAGCTCAATATCCCTCGAATTTATCCTTCGATTCATTGCCTCTGGCATTTCCAAGTCCATTTCCGAGCTGACAACTGCCTCATTGACCTGGAGGATTTGACAAGAAGGGGATTTCCTCCTCGGTTTTAATCTCGGCTTGTTCCCACTTTGCTTTTGTGACCTATCTGGGCTTAAATTGACCTTTCCAGGCTTTGACTTTGCTTTATTTCGGCCTATTTTTGCAATAGGTTCGGTTCGGGTAGACTTTGAGGGAGTAGAATTAGAATCTGATGACTCGGAAGAGGCGGAGGTCGCGGAATGTGTCCCAAAAATAGTTTCACTTTCAATTGACGGCTTTCTCCCGGCTTTTAGATGCACCTCAATCGAAGGTTCTTTCTCTTTGATGTTATTTGAGTCATTTTGAGGTGGAGGAGGTGCAGGAGGAGTGGATTTGACATCCTCTAAAGTGAAAAATCAAGCATTTATATGCTTATTTTTACTAATTTCAAAGAGGCAAACCTGATGTACTCATTTGGTTCATTTCCTGTCGCTTCCCTTGCTTGGGGATCTCTCGAAAATCATGAGGATTGACCAAAATCCCTCTCCTAATGATCTCATCCGTCAGTGTTAGGTCATATACATTAGTGGGATCTTGATCTGGTCCATAACTGGATAGAGAATGAGCTTGAGACTCTGGTGGAGCTTTAAGGAAATGATTAGAATCTCTCCCGAGGAATTGGGTGAAAGATGAGACTGTCGAGTGTTCTTTTTGAGACACCTGCTCCTCCTCCTCGACTTTTCTTCGCTTGGAACTCCCTCCAAGGCATAATTTATAAAGGAATCGAAAAAGACGCCTCTGGAACGAAGGTGTAGGCTTCACTTTAAGATTATCCAGGGATGCTCCACGAAGGGATACCTCCTCCGCCTCATTTCTCGGCTCATGGACCACCCGATTGTTATTGTTTTTACTGCTAACTTTTTTATTTGGGAGATTTCTGCTTTGAGATTTCTTTGGGGATCTTTTGGGGAACCTTCTCCTCCCGTGGAGGATCCTCCGACCACTCTTTTTAATCCCAGATGGTTCAGGTTCCTCAATTACATTATTTATTGGTGTCAATTTCTCCTCCTGGACTTCCTCCACATCCGATTCTTGTTCAAATCTCTTCTTTTTCTTACAGGGTTGACATCCAAACCGAATATCCTCAGATTCAGTGACTCGAGGACAAAGCTGAGGGTTTTGATTGGGGTCTAATGAGCGAGAGAGCTCTTCTCGGTGACTCCGATGATATTGGGAATGTGTTATTTCAGGAATTGGAGGAACTGGAGGAATTTGGAGGGGAGTTTGACCACTTTGATGGTAAATCTTGTAATTTTGAGGAGGGTAGGATTGATTTGCGCTCTGTTGAGGGACTAAGTTGGACAGAAATATAGGTTTAGTAGGCATAAATGGCGGAGAAAGTCTGCTAGTCGTTGAAATTGAGGTTGACATGTCCTGCTTCGGCTTTTGAGGATCCTTGAGGAACCTGGAAGTCTGGGTGAAGGTGTCAAAAGAAAGTAGATGGACTTTCTCCACGGTGGACTCCTCCAAATTCTCTTGGGCATCTTCAACTGTCCTCGGATGGCCTTTGAAGAGTTCTGGAGGCTTCTGGTTCTCTGGGATGACATCCTCATCCTTGACTAAAGGTGGGTGGTTTGGAGGTGCCTTGAGGAATACAATGGTTGCAGATGGAAGGGGCTGATTTTGGGTGCCCTTATTCGTGACATCCTCCTCCTCCTGAGGCGGGGAAGTCACAAAGCGAAAGCCTTTCTGCATTTTTGACCTGGGTTATATCTGTATTAAATACAGATGTATAGGGATTTTAATGAAACTTTTAAACTTTATGGGAATATTTATCATGGATACTTTTAGTAGGTAGTACTAGAAATATAGCGAATAAAGACAATTTACTTAAAAATTAGCATTGACCTCAGGGTCTCCCCTCAACTTGAGGGTGTCCAAAATCAAATAGAATTCATTATGAATACAGAAATCAAATGGTAATTATTTCATTATTTATCTTCAAATTAATTAATGTTGTAATTTTAATTGTAGTGGAGAGCTTGTGTCACTGGCTTCAGAGGTGTCCAAGATGCTTGAATGTCCGATTTGTATGCAAATCCCTTGCACCCCAATCTTTAGCTGCTCAAATGGACACAGTATTTGCGAAGCCTGCTCACTCCAGGTCACTTGGTGCCCCTTCTGTAAGAGCCACATGACCCGAGCTAGGAACTTTTCTCTTGAGAATCTTATCAACAGCTCTACTTTTACCTGTATGCCAATTATATTTTAATTTAGAATTACACATTTGGTAGGCAATTTGTGATGAGAATGGATTTTAAATAATAATACAATAAACTATAAAGGTGGAAATGAGTGGTGTTTGGAAGTGATGAAAGGGAGTGGGGTGAAAGAGCACATGAAAAATTGCAAGTTCTTCAAGTACTTTAAATTTAATTATTTAATTATCTTTAAATTAATTAATTGTTTGTAAATTAATCTAGAGTTGGTGTGAATGAACAAAAAAGAAAAGATGTGAATGCACAAGACTCTTGGGTGCGGTATACATACATGGTTTGTAGTGGTTACGTACGGACTTTTTGCTCTGATACACATTTGCCATAAATAATTAATATTAATTATAATTAATAATAATCACTAATTAATTAATTAATTAGTAAAGTACCTATTAGGCTATTAGTATAAATCTCAATCTTGAGTAATTCTTTATTTCAGAAATTAAATAAAATATCTAAAATAATTATTTTGGAAGCTGAGGATGTCAACGCCTCTTGCATTACTTTTCCTTTTAATTTTATAGGTTATCAATTTGGTCATAGCGATGCTATATATGCTTGTAACCTGATATTTAAATCCTATCACTCTGCTTAACCTCATTAAAGATAAGTTTAAAATTGGCTAATAAATAATTGATACAAATTGACAATGATTGAAAGGAGTGACATCAACCATCCTAATCTAACAATATTCGAACCCAATTGGACTTAAAAGAATGCCAAAATCTCTTCCGGAAGTTTGTCACAATTTTTATTAATTATTTATTTAATTAAATTAATTATTTTTGACAGAAAGGGAGTCAACCAAGTAGTAAAAAGACCCCTGCCAAAAAGATTCCTCAAAAAGCTAAGCCAAAAGGCATCCTCAAGCCATCAAAAGCTGGTCCAAATCAATTCCGAGCCTCCAGGGTAGACAATATCTCATTAGATTATACTAATTTAAATTATGAATTTTATTTAATTATTAATTATTAGAAAGTAGGACCAGCACCCCCCAAAAAGAAGACACCGACACCTTCGGAGAGGTCTAAGCCAAAAGAGCCCCCAAGAAAAAAGTCAAAAGATGGTAAAAAAGCTACCAAAAACAAAAAGGAAGAAGACCCTAAGAAAATACCATCATCAACCTTCCGGAAATGGGATAGCCTACAAAATGCACACCTTCCTCAAACTCTTGGCATCAAAATTGATCCAGGGACGCTGACGCTAATCATGTATTTAATGAGTCTATGGGAGGAGATTGAAAAGGAGCGTAAAGAACAAGTAGGTATAAATTAATTACCTTTAATTGCCTACTTTTAATTAATTTAATTAATTAATTAATTAATTTCAGCACAAAGATTTAAATGAGATTATTCCAAGCCAAGAATTCTACGAAAAATGCAGGTATTTCTGGCCAAAATTAATTAAAACTGCTTCAATTTTGCTTCAAAATTAAATTTCAGAGATGACATCCGACGTCAACCAATTTGGCTCTCTCGAAAGCGGAGGTTAAAACGTGTTTTGGCTGGAAATCCCAGCGCTACCATGAAGGAACCTCAGGAGGATGGCTGCCTTCGAGGATTCTACCTTTATTTTATGTACTATTTTAACGAGGTACGCCTTAAAGGTCATTGAGGTCAATTATTTGAGGTTTTTAATTAAAATGTCTAAATGGCAGTTATATTGGCTGATGAGGGATTTTTTGGAAGTGATATCAATCTGGAAGCTTACAATCCAAAGGATTGATGCCAAATTCGGCCTTGCGGTGTCAAACTACTTTGGATGGCTCCGTGCCACCCTCTTCCTTAATCTCCTCTACCTTTGTTGTGCGTAAGTATTAAAATTATAAGCAGTTTTTAAAATTTTTGATGATAAACTTGGTTTTGAACAGGCTACCTTTAACAGTCCTTCATCCGAGAGTCCTCAAAGAAGAGGGTGAGTCAAAGAATGAGACAGGGGCGGGTGAAAGGTCTCCAGGCTTCTCCCCGAAGGATATTTTGTCCGGAAGTGTAATTGTTTTATTCAGATCTGTATATTGTCAATTAATAATGCATGTTTTTGATAAATTGTAGGGGTATATCGGGTATTCTCCAATGTATTTGGCCAATTACAAGGTGTACCGAGGATCCGAGTCAGCCCCCTTCGACAGCCTTGCCTTTTGCTTTATATTCCTCCTCATTTTGATATTTATTGTTGATTCTGTACTCATATGGCTCAGGTATCCCTATTTATTATCAACTAATTATTAAATATGGTAGATTATGTTAACAAATAGGCTGGTAGAGTTCTACCGCTATCATCATTGGGATATCCACAATCCTGGAGTTCGTTATAAGCAGTTTTTCATTGAAATCATCAACATGTGGAGGTTTAGGATCAGTCGCAAGAAATGGGCTGCAGCCAGGCAGGAGCACATCATTAGAGACCTACAGGTGAGGACCTTTGTTCCTAATATGTTGAATTTCCCCCAATCCAATCCGAACTCGGATTGAACTTGATCCGTGGTTCAGATTGGGATTAATATGGATCCGAACGCAAGGATTGGATTCGAATCAATTTCAATCTGATCCCAAGTGGATCTGATGGCATTGAAATCCGTCGGATCAATATAAAATGGATTGGATCAGAACTGAAATCCCAATCGGAATTGGGATTCGAAAAATTCGGATCCGAATGAGTTAGTATTGAAATGGGATGGGTTTGAATGTCAAAATTAGGACATCCATCCAAACAGATTCATCCAAACAATCCCACGGATTTCAGTGCCCCATCCGATCCACTTGGGATCGGATTGAAATTGATTCGAATCCAATCCTGGCGTTCGGAGCCATCGGATTGAATCCTCCCCCTTAATCCCAATCCGAACCACGGATCCCAGTTTAATCCGAGCTCGGATCGGATTGGGGGAAATTAGCTTCGGATCCCAAAACTATATAAAGCTTTCTATTAATTTTTTTATATCTAATACTACATATTAATTTTTAGATGATATTTACGAACGTGTTTCACGACTTTTTGGCGTACGCTGACCATTGGGCTGGGAGGGGACTCCTCCGTGACAAATTGAACTGCCATCCGCGGGGTATCAGTAGAAATGCCATCAACCTACTGGTCACCGTTGCTTTTGGCTTGGGAGGACTAGTGATTGCAATAGGCCTTAATGAAGTACTCAAGTCCACGATAGCTCAGAGTTATACGACCCTCGTTCCAGCCCTTTATGTTGGACTCTTCTCCGCCATCTTCCCCCCATTTTGCGTATGGATCACTGATGCCGAGACCTGGAAATCAGGAGAAACAAAGATGCAGCACCTGATTTTTAGGTTTCTCCCGAAAAATCAATAAAAAATACAAGTTTGACTTTATTTTGGCAGGATAAACATCATGTACTTCTTTTTCGCACTCTTTATCAACGCATATTGGCTGAGGGAGGCTGGGAGGATGCGGGGTTGGTGCTGGGAAAGGACCTTTGGGGAATTAATTTACAAAATTGTAGTTATTGAATTTTTGTGCACTCTTTTCGCAACCATTCTTCGTTATGTATTTTACACGTGAGTTGACCTTTAACCTTGAAATGATGTACTAATATTTTGGGATTAGATTCTTCCGGGTCAAGCCGATTTTTGATGGGGAATCCCTCACGTGCTCCCTCCTCTTTATCCACGGGATTGCTGTAATGGGCATATTCTATGCACCTCTCATCAGCGTCGTTGTTATTGTTAGAGTTGTACTCTCTTTTTACCTATATTGGGTACGTATTATTCAATACAATAGTATTTAGGGCTGGGATCCGAAGCTTAATTTCCCCTAATCCGATCCGAACTCGGATTAAACTGGGATCCGTGGTTCGGATTAAGGACGATGATTCAATCCGTTCAGCCTCTCGAGATTGTATTAATTAATTATTTTGAATTAGATTTCATTTGAAATTTTGGATAGGAGTTCTTAAAATTTTAAAGAGATTCTTTTTTTATGGTTTTGAAGCCATTTATTAAATATTTTGATAATATCTGAATAATTACAGATTTAAAAATTAGATGTAGAGAAGGGATAGATTTTTTTGGGTGTATAATTAGGGATCCTAAGCTAAATTAAAATTTCCTAGCCAATCCGAAATGGGATCCGTGGTTCGGATTGGGATGGAAGGGGGAGGATTCAATCCGATGGCTCCGAACGCGAGGATTGGATTCGAATCAATTTCAATCCGATCCCAAGTGGATCGGATGGGGGTCTGAAATCCGTGGGATTGTTGGTATGAATCTGTTTGGATGGATGTCCTAATAACATTCAAACCCATCCCATTTCAATCCCAAACAGTTTCGGATTGACAAGTTTTTCCTATCCCAAGTTCGATTATAAAGCTTGGGATTGGGATCTAGAAATCCGCTCTGATCCAATTTGATTTACTTATTCTTGATGATTTTGGATTTTTTCAATCCATTCCCATTTCAGAAATATACAATAAATTAAACTTTGTCAGATTCGGAATCGATTGGATCCGATTTTTCGAACTTTCGGATTGAATTCGGAATCTTGGATCAATTTCAATCCTATTATAATCGCTCGGATTGTTGAGATGAATCTGGTCGGATTATGTCCTTCATACAATCCGAATTCAATCCATATTTTATTCGAATCAATTTCAATCTGATCCCAAGTGGATCGGATGGGGCACTGGGATCCGTGGGATTGTTTGGATGAATCTGTTTGGATGGATGTCCTAATTTTAACATTCAAACCCATCCCATTTCAATACTAACTCATTCGGATCCGAAGTTTTCGAATCCCAACTAGAATTATAAATCTTCGGATTGGGATTTCGGATCCGAAATTGGATCCCAGCCTTAATCTAATATTCTCCAGATCCTGCTGTATTTGTTTTGTCGTGAGACGAACTATTTCTACCACCAGACCGAGTTCATAACTCCCTACCTCATCCTCCTCATTGCCTACTGCCTCCTAACCCTGTTTTGCAATGGATATATCGTATCTCTGTAACCTAAATTAATTTAATTTCCTAAAAACTGCTTACTAATTAATTGTTTAATTGTAGGTCAACTCAATCCGTCGTGTGTGGACCTTTCCAGATTTATAATACATCTAATTCCGAGGCATGGGATGAAGTAACGGAGGAATCAAGCGTACGGAACCTCATCCTCAAGCCTGGTGTACTCCTCTTTTTCATAATCATATTTGGGTAAGACCCTTGAGATGAGTTTGAGGACTTTAATTAATTTTTACCATTAGAACAATGGCCAAAATGCTTCATTCTTGGAGCAAAGGGTTCCACGGTTCATCTGTGATGCTTCAAGACCTCCTCTGGTCCGAGAGGAGTGACCGAGAGTTCCTTTTTGAAGAGATTTATAACATTGTGAAGAAGGATCAGACGGAGAGGGAGGTGGAGGAGAGGAAGAAGAAACAAGATCAATTTAATAGGCTTATAGGATCAATGTTAAAAGGATCCAAATCCGCTACTGATAAGCTTGAGGTGGCTGCTTACAAGCTAAAGCAGGTGGATAAGGTCAAGGTGCAGCAGGTGACGGGGTCAAAGGGGAGGAAGGATCCTGGGACGGAACCCTTTCATTCTCTGGTGAGGAATATAGGGGTTGGAAAGGAAGGGGAGACATCAAGATCTAATATTAGAGGTACTTAATTGTATTGTTATTTCATCCGTAATTGTTGTAATTGTGCTGCTTTTAATTGTTGTAATTTAAATTTCAGAGAATGAAAGGAGACTTCAACAATTCCTCAATGTAAAAGTAATCATCCCACCCCAGTACAGAAAGCATAGGAAATACACATCTAATTCGCATCAATAAATCCCCAAGAATAATTCCCAATCTAAATTTTAAAAAGTTGCATTTTTTATAATAAAATTATAGAGATTTTAATTATATTTATAGATATTATCCAGATATAATAAATACAATACTATTTAAAAATAAATATCATGCTCAAAATCTCATCATCTAAACATTTTTACAAACTATTTTAAAGAATATTCAAAAACAATTAGGAATTTGCATTTAATTATTCATAAAAACAGTTTTTATTTCAATTTTTCAACAATACCTACCTAGTATTTTAGAAGGGTGTAAAATATTTACAGATATTTTTAGAGTCTATTTTAAACTCCCTCGAGTATACTTATATAATAATAGTATGAACAATTTAAGGCTTAATTACTAATTAGATAATTTTAAGGATTACAGATCCGTATTTACATTTAAATATTGACACTAATCTGATTTTAAATACAAGTATGAACAATATTCAAAGGAGGATACTTTATGGACAAAATACACAACTTGATATTGCTTTAAAAGTTTAAACCTAAGCTAAATTATTAGTATTGAATATAAACATAAATATCGTATTAAATACCCCTCTCTATCTGTAATTGTATACCTACACATGTAAAATTGACCCACTTCAAAAATGACTAAAATACCTTTTCTTTTAGCTCATATTTGCATTTTAAAAAGTCTATCTGTTTCTATTCTAAGATTATACGAGTTTTAGACAAATCCAAAGTTTTTCGTCTTGATGGCAATCAGGAGCTTTTGTCGGAGGATGGTTCGAGAGGAGTAGAGGGGGATGTAAAGGCGAGATATGCAGGTATTCGCTGTAGGAAGGTGGGAGTCATCTGCTGGACGAATTGTCACACTTGGCATTGGTTGAAATCCATCTAATTAGTAAAATATAATTAAAATTAGTATCAATTGTTATTAATTAATTAAATGGTGTTTACCTTCGGATGCAGGAAGAGCTGGAGAGCCAGTCCAGAAATAGACCAATTCCTGCCTCTCCAAATTACTCATCTTTTCAACGATTGACCAAAGCCATTTCTTGAAACGGGACAATTTATCGCTCGATTCTCCACTCTCGTTACCTGTAATATATTATTAACCATTATTTAAGTATTGTCATCTTATAACTTATAAAGCACTCATAAATATATATTGATATCTTACCGCTTTCATCGTTGAATGACGTGTAAGAAATTAGAGTTGCAACCTAAATAGAATTCAGATTTAATAGAGTTCTTTGCAAATTCAGAGTATTTCAAGAGATTAAGGCGGGGATCCGAAAGCCATCGGATAAATCCGATATCGAATTGAATCGGATTCGAAATCCCAATCAAAAAATTTACTGAAAGATTTATGAAAGATTTAACTTACATTTATATCCCCAACTCCGTTGAGCAGCAGTCTGAAATCCTCAGCAGTGAGCCCTAAAAAATTCAAAATTCAAAAATACAATCTTTCCAAAAATCCAGCAGTTTCTTCTAAGGCTTACCTTCAAGACTCGATGGTGGTACAACATCAAGAACTCCATTCCTCATCTCCACAAGTGCTTTAAATTGAGATCGGATCATCCGGAACTCTGCATACTTTCTCACATAATCGTACACATTGCTATTCAAACAAAATCAATTAAAAATCATTGCAATTCGAATTCAATTAAAAATCATTAAATTCAATTAAAAAACTCACTTTTCATTGACTTCAATGTTCCTTCCGCCAGGGGTAAGCTCCACCGTTTTATTCCCTTCCTCCGGGCTTAGGTCGAGGCTAAAGGTCAGCTCCATTGCATTAAATATCCGATCAGAATCCTTGACCTCAGAGTCTAGGACAAGCTGCCGGAAGGATTCGTACATGATTGGATCAAAGAATGCCATATCATGGAATCGGACAGGTCTCCCGAGGATGAATTTAAGTACATGTCGATTCAAATAGATTGGACATAGTTCATTCTGGAGCAGGCAAAGCCCAATAATCCTGCCCACATTGCGGAAAGCATTCAATCTCTCCGCATTCCCTCGTCCAAGCCTTGGGCAAAAAAATCCACGCTTTCCAGGCTGATAAAATAGAGGAGTATTGTCTTCTCCACCACCGTCAGGGTACTCTTCAGAGGTCTCCATTTTCTTAGGGGTAGGCCCTTGAGACCCTGAATTCTTTGAAAAATTAAATGCATCCAAATCGATGAGGGGTTCCCCTTGAATTTCCCTTGAATGGGTCAGGATAAGGTCGACAGCTTCATCTACACGGTTTTTAAGTGAATCCTCAGAGGCTAGGAGGATGAGGAGCTGTGGTGGTGGTAGCTCAAGAAGCATCCCAGTGATCTTTGGTGCTAGAGATGGTCGAAGTGATTGAATCTACTCAAAAAAACGTCATATTTTTAATTTGTACTCATTAAAAATATAAAAAAACACACGTACACCACTCACTTTCGCATAGATTCGCTCGCCAATCTGCTGCTGATGCGAGGAGAGGTGGTCGTTGAGGCTTGAAGGGTTTGAGGAGCCTTCACCAGCGGTCAGACTTGACGCAGGATGAAATGGACGTGCATCATGCGATAAATTACGACGTACTTCACGTACGCGCGACGGTGTACGTTTAACTAGACGTACTTGCGAACCTCGCCGTAAATATTCTTCACGAAGTCTCAGTTTTTGAAGTGAATTAAACTGGGAATTGTATTTCATTCCAGCGATGCAGCTCTCGAGGGATGGTAGCTTGTCCTCCGTGAGTATTGCTTCCGCAATTGCTGTATAAAAGCTTCTAGCTACTCCAGAGCCCTCCCTAATTTAATTTAAAAACAATTAAAATCGTAAATGACGGTTTAAAATCATTAAATTAAATGGTAATTGACATTTTTGTGTTAAAAACATACCCTGGCTCATCTTTAAAGGTGACTTTAACGCGATTTACACATAGTGGAGGGTGTGGTGAGGTTGCACGACGATGTGCAGAACTAAAATGATTATTTAGCTCTTTAAATGTTTGAATTAGGAGCTGGCTCCGGTCTCGATCAAGCTTTGAAAGTGTCAAATCCCGCTGCTGTGTATTCCGGATTTTTTCCATATCCTTTCGGAACCGAGATTCTTTAACGGGAAACCCCCCTAGCTCGGATATAACTGACCCAGGTTCAAGGCCAACGTCATCAACAAATACCCTCCCAAATAGCTCAAGGGTTAGCCGCCATCTCCCAAGTAGAACTTCATCTGAAATCAGCGTAGAATTGAATAGTAAAAGCTCCTCCCCTCGAAATATGATCTCGTCTTTCTTCTCGGGAGCCTTTGGTGGGAGTGGCTTCCCAATGGGTGTAGTCTCTACTGTCTCGTGAGCTGAGACAGAGTCTGTCGAGTCTATTGGAGCCATCAGGACATCCCCTCCACCTCCTTCCTCCTTGGTAGGTGGAGGGAGAGGCTGAGAAGAGGGAGTGGAGCTTGCCACGGGCTTATGACATACGATTACAGACTTGGTTTGAGATCTTGGGAGTTCTTGAGCAGAATTGGGATCTGGAACAGGTGTAGTTTGAGGAGCAGTCTGATCAGTGGTTAGCTTCTTTGCAGAAACGATTATTGGTGCACGTTGAGGACCAGAGGAGGAGCCAGGGACCTCTGGGAGGTCATTCCGAATGCTTAGATCATGTGGAACGCTATCAAATTAATAAAAAAACGTTTTAAATTTAAATTCCTAGCATTTCTTGACGTATTTCAAAAACGTTTTACCTTTGAGGAGATCCCCATCGTGTGTTAAGCCCTCCAGAAGGTCCAGGAGCCTTCGTCTCAGCCCCTGATGGCTGTATTTTGACAAGTGTTGGTGGTACAATCACTGCTTTAGGTGAGGACTCCTCCTCATCCTCAGACATATCCGAAAAGACTTGTTCCAGGGTCATCTTCTCCGGTCCAGCCCTCTTTGTAAGCAGTGCAGAATAGCCTGGAGGATCCTCAGACCTCGTGGACAGCCCCAATTTATCCCCTTGTATCTCCATTAGTGGTGAATTCTTGATGACCTTTTGTAGACCAAACAATTCTTCCCTTCGTACGTTGGGTAGGAGTAGATGAGGCTTCTCTGCAAGGGGTAGAGACTCATGGACAGGCCCCTGGAATGGATCTGGTGGTGGACATCCCAAGCAAAGTGTTGATTTTGACCTTTGAAAAAATCGATGAGACTTCCCAATGGTTTTAACACCTCCAGAAGATTGAGTGGAGGTCTCATCCTCTTCAAAAGTGAGTTCAAGGGGTGTTGAAGTGCCTCCCAGTGGCATTGCACTCAGGCTCATGTCATCAGGCTCATCTGGATCATGTAGGAGGAGGGAATCCATGATATATTGTGGCCCTTCAGACTCCCTACTCTCAATCTCTTTCCCTCGCCAACTCCGGAGGAAATAGATTAGCGAGTCAAATACATATGCGACATGTTTAAGGGATGAGACATCAATCACGGGGAGGGAATCTTTATGTTCAGCATTATGTGTACGCATAAGGGATAGGGAATATGATAAGAATTCTTTCCGAGCTGCAGATGCTTCACCTTCACGGTCTCGGCGTGTGGTCTCTGAACTAGCTAGACCACGAGACCATGCAGATGTTGGGATGCCAGATGGAGGTGGACGCCGAATCCCTGCCGCTGTTGCAGATTGATTTATAACATGGGAGGAATCGAGTGGAGAGGTTAAAGATGCACCAAATCCTAAAAAAAAGATGAATATATTGTCAAATCACATTAGATTCAATGGGGAAAGCATTGAAATGAGCAAGGACAGGCAAAAAGCATAATTTTAGGTAAAAATTTTAAAATTCAAAGGAAATTCTTTAAAAAATGCCCATAAAAAATTGAAATATGGTCAAATTTTGAAATTTTTGCCATCAAAAACTCATAATTTTTGCAAAAATAGTCATTTTTTTAATTTTTCAAGAATTTTAGGCATAATTATGTGCATAATCTTGAATTTTCAAAGCATAAAAAGCATAATTTCAAAATTTGGGAGCATAAAAGTGCATTTTTAGATTTTAAAAAGCATTTTTGCATAATTTGGACTTGTAAAAAAGCAAAATAATCCTGTCCCTGGCTCATCTGGTTGAAATGAGTATGTTAAAACTTACGTAGTTGACCCTCGGTTGAATCTAGGACGGTTAGGAGCCATTCCCATACTCCTACAAGCCTCCGATCCAAATAGTGTTGAATCCTATTCGCATCCTCTTGTGTAATCTCTAATTTCTTTGCAAGTCTCGGTATATTTGAATTATATTCCTTCATTAATTTGAGCAAATCTCCAATTTCACGTAGAATTATCCCAAATGCACGGGCAAGGCTTGATGCAGTCGTTGACATCCTGTAAAATACGTAAATAAATCGTAAATATCAAAAATTAGCATCAAAATTCATGAAATTCCTTTAAAATTCATTTTAAAAGCTCACCCTTGGGCTGAATCTTGCGAAGAAGCGACAGCAGCCGCTGTACTCGCCGCAGATCGCCTTGAAATAGCTCCAGAACTATGATCTATAAACACAAGTCCACTCGTCCCAGTACGAATATTCGAAGAATCTCGAGTACGGATTGCCCATTGCATTGAACTTGGATTTAGTGAGCTTCGCTGTGGAGGAGGAGCTCCAGGCCCTGTACTCCCACCTCCTCCAGGTCCACCTCCACCTCCTCCTGCCCCACTTGCACTCCTCCGCTCGAAGATAAGCTCATCTCCAGGTATAAAATCATCAGGATTCGCTGTAGATCCTCCACCTCCAGCGGTAGCAGCATTTGAGACAACGGACGAGGATGTCACGACACTCGAAGGGTTTGGTCCACCTCCACCTGTGATTGTTTCACCATCACTCTCACCATCACTCTCCTCCTCTTCATCCTCATCATCCTCCTGCTGTGTGGAATCATCTGAATCATCCTCCGAGAATAGAGCTAGATTTGCAACACCACCCTCACTCCCTGCGGTGGCATGTGTTTGAATAGACCGCTGTGCAACTGACGATGTTCCATCGTTCATTGCAGCATCGTCAGAATCTGACTCTGATTCTGCGAGTAGATCAAGCTCCATATCTGACTCTTGTTCACCACCCTGTTCTCCTACTAATTGTGCCATTACGACAGGCTCTTGAGCTATTTGTGCTTGAACTCGCCTTCGACCACCTCCTCCTCCGCCGCTTGTAGAGCTTATATTGTCATTCTCACGGCCATCCAACTCTTGCTCGAGGTCTGAACGTTCTTGATCCCCATCATCACCTTCCTCCATCCCTTCAATCCCCTCACCCTCGTCGTTTGATTGCACAAATGAAGAGGAATTTCGACGCCTTGTGGGGAGTGGCTCCTCATCCTCGACCACACCCCTCCCTTGGGACAGATGAGAGCTCTCCTCGTGACCTCCTCCGCCTCCAGAGGTGGAAGGATTTGATATTTGAGAGATGAGGATTTGATCTGCATCGGAAATAGAGTGGTTAGAACGGGAGCCAGTTGGTGCTAGAGGTTCGATGCTGAAGAGTTCTTCACTCCCCTAAAAAAAACAATACATTTTTGCATTTAGAATGAAATTAATACATAAAAAACAATACTGAATTTAGAATGAATATTATGGTGGAGAACTTACGCTTATGAAGTCGGTGGTTGTCGGGAGGAGTGGGAAATTAGCAGTAGGTCGTGGTACACCGAGCCGGACAGGTGCAATTTGTGAATTAGCCATTTCACATAGCTCTTCAATGGAATATGGGATGAGTGCTTGGAATACACGTCGACAAAACTCCAAATGATTGACAGGAGCCACTCCTTTCTTTGAGAGTGGTGCTAGTTCAACGCTCACAATTACAAATATACGCGCTACAGATCGTATAAATCGTCGTACAACTTCCTCAACCTCTAGCTTTCGAGCGTCAGTCTTCTCCTGGAGCTCTCGGATTAGTGTCAGCAGTAGTATATCAATCATCTGCGAAAAAAAACAATGTTTATACAATTTTTTTGACAATACCAGCTAATTTAAGTAAGATTTACCTCTGGATTGCATTTGTTTAGGATTCTATATGTGAATTTATCGAGTAGAGCCGTTCCACATTGATCTCCAAGCATGGGATCCTTATGTCCAACCATAATCATTGATTTAACAGCACACCAGTCATCTAATAAGTACTCTAGAGCAGTTCGAGAGAAGCGGGGTGGTTGAAGATCATGATCTGGCATGTCAGACTCAAGATCTGGAGGTTTCCTTTGCTGTGATGCGGAAGTAGTAGATCTTGCACGGGTAGACCGGTATTGTTTTTGCTCGAGGAGTTGCCTTCCAGCCCGCTGCACGAGGAATAGGAGTATATTCTCACCCCGTGAATTAGCCACATGAACAAGATCCGTTTCGCCCGTTAATTTCGTTAGAAGTTCAAATCGAGTCGTCTGATTCCCCATAATTAGCGCCTTGCATTTACATTTCTCCCAACAATCACAGTAGGCAGTTGGAGAGGTACGTTTCAGCTTACAATCATGTCCTTTGTGACAGACGCGAGCACATTCTGTACAGCAGCATAGGGATCCAACTAGTCCACACGTACGGCATTCAAAAATATCCTGAAAGAGTAAAAAAACGTCATTTTTAATTCCTTAAAATTATTTTGAATGTTTTTTAATTAATTAATTATTTAATTAATTAAATACCTGATTGATATGATCAGCTCCCGTCCAAGTAAAGCTGCAAGTATCGTTACAGCAAAGGTTATGAAGCGGGGAGTCATCAGGAGAGGATCCTGGCGGGAATACCATTGACATCATGATCTTCTTCTGGACCTCGCAGTCTGGAGACCTCTCCTTTGAGATCCTTTGTATTGTCTCGAAGATGGTAAGTGCAGCAGAATAGGCACGAACAGCCACAGCGAGCATAAATGGCGTCTGCCCTTTGCCATCCCTCTCCCCGAGGAGTTGATGTAGATGAGGTCCAAGTGCGAGGGATTCACACATGACCTTAAGGGCACCCAGAGCATTCTTGACACGATCGATTGGATCCCATACTGGAGGTGAAGTTGGCTCAGAGAGGCTTTGTTGGGTTAAAAGAGAGGGTGAGGAGAGGGCCCTATATCCCATAAGGGCTGTAGGCTGTGATTCAGTAGATTCATTCGAGTCGTCAGCATCAAGGACCAGCGACTCACGACCTCCACCTGGAAGTAGAACTGGAGAATATATATCTTCAGGCTCATGTAGGGTCTGACTAGCACGGCGCATCATATCACGAAGGACTGAGGATGGACTTGAAGCTGCTTGAGAGCTCCGTGTGGTTGGGCTTGAGCATGGAGGCGTTCCTCCAGCTCCAGGTCCACCTCCAGGTGTCTCAGCTAGTGTAGAAGACTCTTTATTGACGGTAGGTGCAGCAGTTGAGACACAAACATGAAATATATTCCGATTTCCGTCACATCTTTCAGATAGGAGTCGATTAAGACCTAGAACGCTTGAATTTGGGTTCGATTTGACCTCTGCGTCCAGCCCTCCGAGGAAAGATTTAACTCCAGCCAAATCACACTTGAGGATTTTTGAAATCAGCATTTGTTGTTCCATTGCAAGGACAATTACACCAACTTGATTCTTTTGGGATGACCCTACGTGGGGTAGAGCATGAGTTCCAATACCAATTGCTCGAAGACGTGGTAGATCGAGGAGGAGTGGATCCCGGATAGATTCGAGGCAATCTTTAACGAGTGGATATAGTGTTTCATTCCCATCTCGGAGCAAGCACATGAATTCAGAGTCCCCTGATGAGGAACTAAGCTGGATTTTGGTTGGATCTAGCCCCAGAAATGCACCAGTATCAGATGGGAATCCGCTCTCGGACTCTACCTTGCCCGTGCTTAGGTTGAATAGGCGGAGGGATAGCTTTTTGCCATCACGGACAACACCATAAATCCCAGTCTGATCAATCGCAAGGGATAGAATGTGGGATAAGTCGGGGATGTGGACACGGCGAGGGATCCTTTGAATACAATCTGGTGATTTTGGTAGAGCTCCAGATTTGACGACTTGAAGTTCATCAAGGCGGAGGAGGCGACAGTCTTGGAGGACTGATGTCACATTCTCTTCTTCTTTACCATCTACTTTTGTACTCTTTATTTATTGGAGGAGTGGCGGTGGTGGACTCTTTTCCAGGAAGAACTGGAGGAGTGGTTGCAACTCCTCCTCCAGCAGTTGGGAATTTAATCAGGGCAAAAGAACCATCAATTTTAAGTACACGACCAATTGGTATATTCTTTGAATCCTCCACAAAAACAACATCCTTGAGCATCCAATCCTCCTCATCCGGTTTCTCACCATCATTCTTTGCCTGTGAGGGTTTTTTAGGCCTCTTCCCCGAAGTTGATGGTAGAGTTGTGTCTGAGCATGTTGAAGATGCTGGTGAAGGTGGTGGTGGCATTGTTTCAGTTGATCTGAGCTCTGGTTTTTTAACCTCGGGGGGTGGAGGGCCTGGGAGGAGCTTAAATCGGCATTTATCTGTAAGAGACCAAGCAGAATTTAGAAGTTGTCCAACTTTAGGGATCCCTCCACAATTTGTAAATCCAATTGAGCCTGCTTGATAGAGGGGTGCAACACGCATGAGGACATTTGATCCAGTTGTAATTGAAGATTCAGAGCTTGGAGGGTTTGGAGTCGCCGAAGAGGATGAGGATGACCCTTGTTTGGGGTGTTTCTTTGATTTGGTACGATATTTATCCCACAGCTTCTTTCTTTGGCTATAAGGGAGCACACCCCACCAATAGAGATTGGATTCCGTTCGAGCTACCGTGTACAGATTACAAGTATACAATTGAGTGATCTTTTGACCCCCAAATACATCGACGAAAGCTTGAGTTGAATGTTCTGCAATTTTCAAGAATTTAAAGTTATTTTTAGATTTTAAAAAAATATTGCAAAATTAATAGGGCTGAGATCCGAAGCTTAATTTCCCCAATCCGATCCGATTTCTGATCCCACCCCTAAAAAAGGTCTCAAAATATCCGTATTTTTCTTACCTAATCTGGAAGCCACAAAAGCAATAGATTCGTCCATCCAAGTAGCAACTTTGCCTTTGAATTTAACCAAGTTTTAATTAATTAATTTAAAATTAATTCAAACATTAATGTTTTTGTATTTATTATTTATTTAAAAAATTAATTACCAGATTCAGTTGCAACAGAAGCTCGAATGGAGCATGAAGAAATGGTTGTTATTTTTTCATTCAAAAGCCCAAGGGAAATCACTCGTGGATGATTAATTGAAGGATTCTAAATTTAATTAATTATGTATTAAATTTAATTAGCTTCCAAATTAAATAAATTTAAATATAAAGCTTACATCTGGGTGCTTATAAGGCTCCACCTCAATCCATTTCCATTGGTACATTTGTCCATTTGCTCCAACAGCCACCAACTCACTTTGCATTGATGTCTAGATTCATTTAAATTTCAAATTAACTGCTTTCTTTTTTTAATTTAAATAAAAACCACTTACAATTGACACGAATTTCAGATTTTTATTCGGATCAGGCCAATATTCGATTTCATCAGATAGCCAAATTGGGGAAGATTGATTTAGCGGGGAGAATCCAGTATTATTTCCAGATTGTCCAGATTTAGGTGGAGGTCCTCGAACTCCTTCTCCCCCTCCTCCACCACCTCCTCCTCCGCCTCCCTCAAGGTTCGGATTATTATTCCAAGGCTCTCGTAGAGCATTCTCAAGCCATCTCCTCGGTCCAAAGTATTGTCGATCCCTCCACCTTGAAAAGCTATCACGATCTACAGATTCTCCTCCTTGTCCACTCCCAGGGCCTCCTCCACCTCCTCCTGGTGTTCCACTCCTCTCTGAACGAAGGGCTCGTGCTCCAGTTGAGGATCGGCTATTTTTAAAAAAGAATATGTGATTTGACATGTTTTAAAATTAAATGAACTGGGAGTAAGTCATATTCTCGTCATACGCGTACTTTCTAATCGACGAATATGCAAACATATCGTCTGGAAATACAGCATCCACTGCATCACTCAGCATTGAATCACCTCCACCATCGAGGAGTGACATTAGATCTTCAGACACGTAAGAATCTTGAGAGTCTCCTTCATCTCCCTCCTCGTCATCCCTCGACAATAGATTATTCACGGCTAGATTTACATCCAGATTTGTCCGCTGGAGTTCTCGTATAATTAAATTACGAGATTTCCCTTGTAGTACAACTTGTGCTTGTGTAATTACTGGAATTGACAATACCGACAAAAAAATTAATTAAAAAAGTACACATTGAGATGGCAAATCTTACAATCTTCAGGGACATATTGAGCTGGAACGACTGGACGAGAAGAACCCATAATGACACCAGTTCCACGGCCTCCTCGAAGGGCAGCACTCCGATTAATCCGCCCTCGTTGACGTTGCTGCTGCCTCGAGCTATTTGCATACGATTTGGAGGACCTGGAAGCATGTTTAAAATTCAATTTCAATTTTTTAAAGAAAAAGTAAGCACTTTTACCCTTTGTTAGACTCATTCCGATTTAGATCTAGACGGTCAGAAATGACAGAAAAGGCAAGTCGTGCGACACGGCCGTCTTCCAGCAGCACGGCAATATGTGCCGGTCCAACAGCACTATTTTAATGCAAAAACAATTACCGATAAATGTCAATTTCAAAATTAAAAATTCCAACTTACATTTGACGAACTGGAGGACCATTTTTAAGAGATTGTAAGCTATTTGGTACTTGTAACCCGAATCTATTGATTTTTTCACCCAATTCCCTCAACCTGTAATTAATTAAATAAAAAACAATTAATTAAATAAAAACCATCGTGGGTTCGCCATTTTGCTTAAAAATGTATTATTTGTCAACAATTACCTTTCAGCAAACTGCTCGTCAGTTGAGGGGAGGGGGTTGACGACAAAGTGGACGAGTGACATGTTAATTGACCACTTTCATGTCCCTCGGGGACAACGACGACACTTTAATTAAATTAATTAAAAATCGTATTTTTTGTCGATCCGTCTGGAAAAACACTGCACGATATTTATACGTTTTGTGTCCACTTGATAGATGTTGAGGAAGTGAGTTTGTTAAGTTAATTAGAAGAGATGAAAAATGTCTTTTTACAGGTAATTTGCGAACTTTTAGTAATTAGTTAATTAAGATTTAAAAGCAACTTGATTAAAAAGTAACTTGTGGTATAGACAGCAAGATTCGATTTTTGAGCCGAGAGCATGAATAAAACTTGGAAATTGAATTAACTTTTATGCGTATGAAATAGATGGAGCTATATTTTATTTAAGTTTTTTAGTGAACGGTTTCAAACTTGAAAGTAAATTATTTAAAATTGCAACTATTCTTTTTTAATTAGATTAGTTTGAATTTAATTAATTTTATTCGGCAATCTATTTTAACAAATTCTTTTAATTACTAGTTACTTTTGTAATTCGGGCAGAAGAAATAAGTATATTGGAGAGTAGAGAGACCTGAGGGTAGGAATTAATTGGAATTAATGCAATTTAATTGCAATGCAATGCAATGTGGTTTTAAAGAATTTAAATTCGAGATAATGATTTAAATTTTAATTGATCCTGAGTTTAATAAACTTTAAAATAATTTATGAATTATTATGATTTGATTAATCTTTGAATTTATAGGGATGGCATTTAATTGTAATAAGTTCAGAGCGCAGAGAGGAATTTGAGGATTAAGAACAAAGACGCCACCTTTATGCATACAAAATGGCAAAATTATGCACTTTTATAAAAAATCTGGATTATTGTTTATTAATAAATTATGCTTTATTATTCACCAAAATTTGCAAACACAAAACTTGGTCATTTTGCCTGAAGCGCCTATTTCCAAAAAATGGTTCCGAATGGTCCCTACAAGTTGTTATTGAGCTATGCATTTTATGCGTTTTGGCGTCTAATCATGATAAATTATAATCTTCATTCCAAGCATGTGCATCTTATATTAAATTTAATTTCCTTGTTTATTGCATTGCATTACCCCCTGTTTTTATTGAAGGTAGGCACAGGTCAAGTTCATACCTGATCACTACGTATTGGGAAATACCTACAATAATTGATATGATAAACAAAGTATTAGGGTCAAATTCTTTGAAGTCAAATGATGACTAGCTTATGAGTCATTGAATTACTTTTAATTTTTATTCATGAATCATGAGATTGAGGAGCACCGCAAAGAGGAATCTGATAGGATTCAAATATATCTGTTCAATTAAGAGAGGGAAACCTGTTTCCATCAAGGATTTGACAAAGAATAATTGCTGGGTATGTGCAGATGAATATCAAGCTATGCATTGTATCAATTGGGAACTAATCAAAGATTTTTGAGATTTTATAGATCATCTATTCACACTTGTCCGTAGATATTCTAAAATAGTAAAAATCCAACATAATCTGCATATAATATTAATAATAGATCGATAGATTAACTTGCTCCGACCGGCGCCAAAAGGTTAAAATTTATTTTTTAATTAAATGACCCTGAATATTACACTAATACTACTACTATCTTGATAATATTTGCATATCTAATGAAATCTCATATTACATAATAAAAACAAATGCACATCAAAACGAGCTAGATACATATGAGTAGGGTTTAAGATTATATACCGTATGAATATGTGCAAATGCAATATTACGATCATCAACGCAAACTGCAATTTACTTAGAATTTGAATTAGAACTTGGTATGATACATTGGAGGAATTCGTCTAACTCTATTATGGCCTAGTATTGTATATTACTCGTACTAACCCTTTACGTAAAATGCTAATGCTATTCCTAAATATCTCATCTTCGAGATTCACTCACTTTCCTAGTATTTTGTAAATGCCAAAATGGAATGAATCCTTGTACAGATAGTATGCAAATTAATGTATGACTGGTTCAATTCCAGGGAATATATCTATTATCTTATAAATGGCATGTCCTCAACACTCTTCTCCTCAGTTGACTCACAACCTCCAAACCTTGTCCATCCACTCCATCAACTTACAAATGGCAAAGTATTAAGTTTTAACCTATCCCAAATCCCAATCTATTGTACCTACCAAGTACAATATAACAAGTTGCGACAAAATACCAGTATTCCATTGTTAAAAATACCAGTTATTTTTTTTTAAATACATTTATTGCCAAATATTCTATAATATCATCACATCTTAAACCAAAGTAGATTAATATCAAAAATCTACATAGCTAATCAGCTACACGTCTTAATTATTGCAATGCAAAGGTAAGAATTAAATATCTTTTGGGGAAATTAAGATTTTTAACAAAGAATCCTCAATTCCAGCAAAATGTTCTCTTCATTTCTCTTCCTCATCCTCTCATTGACCATCATGGATGTCATGAGTGTACCACATTTAAATATTGAATTGAACCTGGATGACCTAAGCAGCGGAGATGTCCTAAATCTGATGGAAATCCTCGGGAAAAGGGCCAGTGATGGCCAAGGTACTCGGGACAGGGGGATTATTGGATATATTCCTGAATCAGAGTCGACATCAAGACCTTGCCCCATTGGACAATCCAGGAATGCGTTCGATGAATGTGTGGATGATCAAAGAAAAATTGTGACAAATCCTCCGAGGATGCGACATTCGCGTCCAAACTTTGTCCGTAATTTTAAGCGACTCGGACTTGGGAGGTCACAAAGGCGTCATAATACTTGAGTGAATTGATTTAAAGTGCGAGACAATTGTTATTTTATTACCTCCAAATATTATACATTTATTTGTCCTTCAAGTATTGTATTACATTGTAGTTATATCGAGTGACCCCATGTACAAAAACCTTAATTTATTTTTATGGCTTACGCCTCAAAAAACACGCACACTCTACGTACAAAATATTGATTATCCTAATACATATTTTTAATACAACTCTTCATACATAACGCGTAATATATGTATAATTTAAATACAATATAATGTCCGATATATTAATATTCTCATATATTAAAGTATGTAGGTACCTATTTACAATAGTTTATAGATAGGTATAGATTAATCTACGATTTAATTCTACAATCTATTATGCAAATTACTAATTATAATTGTATGTACCAACTAGTCTGGAGCCCTGGACCAAATAAAAATGCATTTTTTTTAACTACCTTCTCTTGAAGATCATTAAGGAAAAGTCAAGTTTTTTTACCACAATTTTTATATTTGTATTTTAAAAATTATCTTTCATTTGGCCAAACAATATCCTCAATCCAATCCAGGTAGGACTGGACATTGGTATAAACGGCGGGGGCTGGATGTCCACAGACACTTGACCCAAAGGAAGTAATTCCAACCACGTAAAAGATGCATGCCTTCTCCCTCGTCACCGTCAATGGCCCTCCACTATCCCCTCGACAAGTATCTTTTGTCCCATTGAATTTGTCCCCAACACAAATCTGTTTTCGGATGATTCCATCCGGGAATTTTAGCCCTTTATCTGGCTGATCCTTGAAATAGTCATTGCACTGATTGTGACTATATCTGTCCAGATTTACAGCCTGGAGGATTCCACTTTGAGCTTCCGCGTGGCCCAACTGCCCCCAACCTTGAAAGTTACCAAAAAATTAATTAAGAGTAGGGCTGGGATCCGAAGCTTAATTTCCCCAATCCGATCCGAACTCGGATTGAACTGGGATTTGTGGTTCGGATTGGGATTGAAGGGGGAGAATTCAATCCGATGGCTCCGAACGCGAGGATTGGATTCGAATCAATTTCAATCCGATCCCAAGTGGATCGGATG
>JAAZTK010000177.1:0-26750 GCA_036507255.1 Megalothorax incertus | reverse complement strand
GTCTTTTTCAAACACCCCTTTTATTATGTACTACTACAGTTGTAAACATTGTGATATATTTCTGTGTTCAAAGCAAACTCAAGTTAAAGAGTCAGAATCAAATAAACGATATTCCCCCTACAAGTCAATTCGAGGTCAACATGGAGGAAATGGACCTGGATGACCTTGAGAAACGTTACACATATTCCGATACTCCTGGGGAACCTCCCTTGACCACCCCCGAAGCCTCTGAGACGGCCGGAAGTGGTCCTCAACAAAGTTCCTCAAGTTCTGGGGTGAATGTAATGGGGAAGCCAGTGTCCAAGAATAGTGTCCTCGTCAATCCTCGTCAGGTAGAACAGCCCATAATGTTTAATTGCCTTTAATTAACATTTAAACTTAATTTCTAGAGGGGTAATCCCGTGTTAAAGTACATAAGGAACGTGCCCTGGGAGTATTCTGAGATAATACCAGATTATATTATGGGTAATTGTCAAATTAATTAGCCTAATAATTGCTTAATTAATTCCATGATATAACGTTATATGCAGGTGGTACAACGTGTGGTCTCTTCCTCTCCATCAGATACCACAACCTTCATCCAGACTACATCCACGAGAGGCTCAAAGAACTCCGATCATCCTTCCAACTTCGAGTTCTCCTTGTCCATGTAAGATCTTCTAATTACCGGTCTATTAATTAATTAATACCCTAATTTTATATATAGGTTGATGTGGCAGACCCTTATCCCATCCTTAAAACCCTCACACATATTGCAATGCTAGCTGACCTTTGCCTCCTCCCCGTTCACTCTTCAGAGGAATGCGGTCGAATCATTGAGAATTACAAAATATACGAGAATAAACCTCCAGATATAATCCAGGAGAAACAAGATTCGAGTATCCTTCAGCAGGTGCTTTATTTTGATGTTTTTAGACTACCTAATTAGTAATTAGTAATTACTAATTACATATTGGAATTTTTTAAGGTAATTGATGCTCTAACTTCAATCCGTTCTGTGAATAAGACGGATGCACTCACTCTACTCACCAATTTCGGATCCCTTGCTGGAATCCTTAAAGCTACCCCTAATCAAATTGCAACATGTCCAGGATTTGGACCTCAAAAGGCAGGGAGGTTGCATACCGCACTTCATCAGAGCTTCAAGAGAAGCGAGGACAATTAATAAGTTTTTTCAAGTACCCTTCAAATGCTTCATTTGAGATCATTTTTAATCCCTTCGAATTATCTTTAATCTAACCTTTTAATTAAAGCTGCAAGTTCAAATTCTATCAGTATTACAGCTAATTAATTAATATTATTCATTGCCTATCTAAAAACAACTAATTTCTCATGCTGTATTTTTACTGTTTACCTATTTTTATACTACTACTACTATTTGTATCGTACATTAACGTCAATATACTGATTTATTTTACTTGATTTCAACGTGTAAAGTATGAATAAATAAGCGATCATTTGCAATTAGTGTATCGTAAATGACCTATTTCACCATTGCATTGCTTGCACATTCACTCGGCCTATTCACCCTTGTCATATTTTAAGTAGGTACCTATAACCTTTATTTCCCCTTTGAGAAACCCCTAAGGTTTTACTAATCATAGTTAAGAACTTGGTAAGATATAAATGATCAGGATAAATATTCATATTAAAGTATATGGGAATTATCAGATTGGTATCAGCACGGCCATAATAAATCTTGGATCGTGGGAGAAAGGATACTGTACTACTTGGATATATTGGTACTACAGATATATGGTGGAAATTAATGTAAAATAGTGAGAAATAAATAGCCAAAGGGTGATATTCAGTAGGAACATGTAGAAATTGAAAGGATATGAGAAAAGTCCCTTCCCATCATAAGAATTCTCTTATACATACTTAAGGTGCAAATAAGCAATCCCACCTTCATTAAGTTCCCAATTGGACATTTCCAAATATTATTCCATCATTTTGTTCAATTTCAACAATTTAGAGTATATTAAAGCAAATATTAAAGCATCAGTTGAGAACTACAAACTCCAAAGTCAAATAGTGTATTTCAATCTGTATTCTGTAACACAGCGTCTGTATTCAATCATTTCGAAAGAGGGGAATTCTGGACCAGAACCTGGATCCTGAAAGTGAAATTGATTCATATTATTTCTTATGTGGACCAATTCAAGGGAAAGACCAAGTGAGTTGAGAAAATTAATCTGGGGAGTCAAGTGATGGGTGATTTCGGGCGGAGGTCGTGGTGGTGGACCGGAGAGGTCACATTAATTCTAATACTTGTAATATATCAAGGTGAGTTTTAAACTTTTAATATACCCTACTTTACAAGTTAAAACTAGTAGAATTTGAATTGAGATTTGAGATCCTATTTTGAAATTTGAATCTATATATTGTATAAATGATTTAGGTACTTAATCCTATATGATATTCCAATGAGATTTTTAAGGGATTTGTTTTTTGATGAAAAATTCAGGATTTGAGCCCCTCAAATTACAGACTGATATTATAAATACCAATTATAACTTGATAAATAATTGTTTTTAACTATCTTGGATTTCCCCAAACCCCGAAAACAAATATGTATTTACGCACTTACCCCCAATTGAGTCGTAAGACGGTAAGGTAGGCCGCCCTAGACATTGGTTAACCAAAATTAATTTAATTGCAAACTTAAATATAGGTAATTATCTCCAAAATTAAAAATCACTACAACGGCCTGTTCACACTCGTTCAATCCTTCAAAACACGTAGATTGTGGCAATTAAAGCATTTAAAATGGTTTGAAACCCGTAATTATCGAACAAAAACATCCCCCGAATAAAGAGCAATTAATATCTGTAGCATATTCCCCTTCTGACAGCTATAATCTTATATCTGCGAATATTTAAGCATCTAAAAAATTAATTGCAGTTGTTCTAGCCTAATCCTAAGTTAAATTTATATTAAAATATAATTTACCTTCTCCCAAGTCCTAAGTTATAATACGAGTATAATATTTTTTGAAGGTTTGGTCTCCTCTCTGAGCTGCTACAAATGCTACACCGTGGAATGCCCCGGGGATCGGTACATTTGTGCCTCAATGGAGACATTCATCAAGGTATGAACACAATGTCAATGACTCAATTGTACTCCTGAATCCAAATTAATTGTATATTCGATAATTAGAATGAGCTCCACACTTTCTTCTTCATCGAGGGGACCCTTCCCAAATGCCCCTCCGCCTCCTCTGATGATCAAGGGGAATGGACTTACCTCCAAGAGTCCTCTCCCTCTTGGATCCCTTGCACAAACTCCCTTAATTCCCCCTCATTCACACGAAGGGATCAAGGTCAAGGTCAAGAGTACCTGGATGAAGATGAGGGCAGTGAGGCTGAGCCTGAAGGAGACCCTGATGACCCTGCCATGGTTCGACGACGCCGAATCTCTGAAGCTACGTGCTCTGTGAGTAGATTCCAAGTAACCTCATTCCTCTCTGGGTCATCAACTGCTGACTATTACCCTGTGGGGAATGTGACATCATGGGGGACAGTGATGGGGTGTCTTAGGAGGGAGGTGCTTGTGAGGGCGAGAGAGCAGCGTCTGAGGGAAGGGAGATGCCTCCTCCTAAATTCAACCAACTACTTTCGGGGTGTGATTGATCACATACTTCGGATTGAGCATTGCCCAGAAGATTTTTGCCATCGTTCAGACTTTTGTGTAGACCCGGGGAAAAGTGGTACATTTGAAGGGTACACCCTTGGAGGATCCAGGGGGTCTGGAGGGTCAAGATCCTTTGGACCATTAAACTGGATAGTGTACATAACAATAGGCATTATTATTATTCTAGGATTTCTAACCGTCCTCGTGTTTATTGTCGTCATTAAAAAGAGAGGGAAGTGAAACTTTAATACAAAATAATTATTACATGTACAAAACAATTACTTTATACAGAGTTTAGGTTAGATTAGTTTCAATTAATTATTAAAAATCATTCCTATAATTCGACTATATATATATCTAATTGAATTAGATTATTAAATTGAATTTATTAGTAGATTATTAGTAGATTATCGTAAACGACAATAAAAACTTCTAATTCTAGACTAGAATTTCTAGTAGCTAGAATTCTGTTTTTTACCAATCATGGTCCTAAAACAAGTGATTATTTTGTAATATTATTATTATTATGACTCTTATTCTGAGATTAATTAAAGATGTCAGCCACATGTTGATGGATATTTTAAGAAATATACCTAGTATTATAGGAATATCAAATTATCTGAATAATTAAGGATCGGATTAATAATTATTAATTTATCAAATTATAATTATACCTAATAGATATACGAGCGTGAGTTCTCCACTTGTCCGAGTCTTTAGAGTATAGACTCGAGTTAAAGTCGAATTCATTTCAATTATTTATATTACTTCCTTATCTAACTATTGTATTGTACTACATACTAAAATTCTAAATATTAAATATCGATCCGAGTATTTCTTATAAAGTTAATATAATATCTCGACGTATACACTTTAGTAGGCAGTCAGGGTTTGTAGCCATTGAAAAGTAAAATATTAAATATTTAATCTGTATATTCTAGCTGTACATATAATACAAAAGGGGCTGGAATTGTACTTTTTCCAAGAGTTATAAACTTATAAAGTATATTGCATTCCGCGATTAAATTCCATCGATTTCCCCATTAGCACACACTCACAAAAAATTGCACAATCACACCCAAATTCAATTTAAACAATTTGCACTTAAATATGGACGATCACCTCGCAGCTTGTGCTTTGTAAATGAGTGAGCCACAAAGGCTTACGATAGCACCAATGATAATAAATATTAAGATCAAGATTAAGACTATAGTTGGGAGCCACTTGGGTGGCTGACCTCCAGGGCCGTACATTGCGAACCTTGAAGAAAGTCCCCATCCTTTTGTACAATATTCTTCCTTGCAAATATCCTTGTCCAAACATTGTTCGGCGGTGATACGAAGGTCTTCTGACAGTTGATGTGAGCGGGAGAGGCAGCCTCCTTCGGCAGAGGACAAATCGATGGTCTGAGGAGAGGTGAGACATGTGAGGATGCGGGCAAATACAATATCCTTTGGAAGGAGATCATCTTGGGTGGTGGTGAGGAGGCCTTTGACACGGATCCTGCCACAAGCTGTACAGGATTCGGGTTTTGAAGTGCAGTCTGCTGTCGCTTGGTTCAGGGCCAGTTTGACCCATTCTATATCATCCTAGATAGAACCGGAAGCAAAAAGCAATATGATTAATTCGAATGTGGATTTACAATAATATGGCCCTTACGGATGGACATGGAGGGAGTGTGGCATTCTTTCCGAGGAGGAGAGCTATCATTTCAGAGCGGATTTTCCGAACAGTCTGTCTGGTTGGTGGCAATTAGGGGGCAGTCAATAGAGAGGCACCTGTAGCACCTTACCTTTTTAGGGGGCTCAACTGGGAAAAATGAGAAATAATTGTACAAACTTTTAAAAATTGAAAAAAGGTACCCTTGCCGTCGAGGCCATCAGAGTATGTTGCAAACTGGAGGATGAGGAGGAGAAATATGGGCATTAGAAGGGATTTCTGAGCAAAAATCCCGAATCCCAGGGCAGAACCCAAGCAACTTGAGGATTTGGACATATTTTTCTGATTTTTAGCGGAGAAAGCAATCAATTCACGACATTCTGTGACTTCCTCACTCGCTGAATGTTTGGAAATAGAATTCTTGAAAAAATAGATCTGGAATCCAAATTCTGGAATCCTGGATCAATCCATTTTGATGCAGATTTTGAGAAATGTAGCCCTATACTAATTTATTTTTATAGTGGAACTGCGATAATTTTAAATGACCATTAGCACTAAACCACAAGGAACAAGTTTGAATTGAAATTAAAAATCCACAAGAATTAGTTGGATCAAAATGAATGTTTAAGCACAGAAGTTCCAATGATCCATGATGAAGAAGAGATGAAGTTTTTAATGCGGAGAAAGCGAGATAAAGTTCATAGGGTACTTTCTCCTGCCTTGAAATGTTTTCTCTCTCACAAGGATTATTAAATTATCAATTCTTGTTCAAGTAGTACTACTATTTAATAATTAATTAGTAGGAATATAATTTAATGTTTAAAAAACTATTGTATTTATAAATCGGCCTAAAAATGTCTTGAATTTAAATGGAGAAAGTGTTCAGTGTGTGTTTGAGCCAAAGTAAAAGTGATTCTGCTGAATTCTTTACGAATTCTTGTGGTTTCAACGGCTTCAACCTCTGGCTTTCTTACATAGGATTTTGCATAGCCTACACATATGAGAAAGTACCTACATATTTGTAACGTACATATATCGGAATGCAGGACTCGGGGCATGCAATGGGGGTACAATAAACCGATTTTATTTATATTTTTTTTATTCACAGAGTATTTAGCATGTGTATGAGATATTAGAATTGCGTGGCTATTAGCCTTCCCTTGTACTACGATAAATTATATAGTTAAAGGCATTTCTTAAAATCCAAATTAATGGGGAGGAATTCTACACGAGGAACTCGGACCTTAAAACATATAATTATTTAATCCATATACTGGCCCCATTTTTGAGTAGAATTGAGCTGATAACTTGATAAGGGCACTTAAAGGTCCGCAAGATAAGGGATTTGCAAATTTGCGTCAAATGCAATGCGACAACAGGAAATCACTATTAATCCCGCATGCAAATTTACAAAACAAATTCGAGGTGCTAAAAAATCCAGTTTATTTTAATGCAATTTATCACATTTCATGTAGCTATATTTTTAGAAATATTTAAGGCACTTTCACAATAAAAAAATGCATATGCAGGCAGCAGAATACGGACTAACAGAGCTACTCCGCGGAGTACGGACAGGTATATAATGGATTCATGCTCAATAGATTTCTATAAAAATTAATTGGGGGCAAAGGTAAATGAATAAAAACTAATTAATGTTCGGGTTAATTTAATTAAGTCTTATTTTCAGGTAATCTTAATTAAAATCTCCCTTTAATTATTATTTGTCTTGATATATATCTGTAGGTAGGTATTATTATAAGTTTATAACTAATATATATTGATTGTTTTTGGTTGGGTTGATTAAGATTGGATTGAGAAATATCCCACTGTCCCACATGGCTTGAATATTTGATGATATCTCCTCCCTTTCCATGTCCTCTGGACTTTTGATGATGACCCCTCTTCGACTCCACGAGTCTTGAGGACTTTGGAGGTTGCCCAACTGCCCATGATGGCACACTTGAATAATTCAACAGGGTCTTTATTTCTTTAAACATCAGTTATTAACTTATCCTTTAAGCTTTGAAAATTGCAAAGACATGTTATCATTGGATTGAATTGTTCATTTTGCTTGATTTAAAGAAGCCTATTGAATAAGAACGCCTAGAATAATATAGATTATTTAATATACACATTTATTACAACAAAACTTGTTTATTACACCAAATCACTTCATCGACGGAGATCACGAGTACAATTTGACACTCGTCTGCTCTGGAATCCCGGATGACTATTATTTAAATCAAAATTTCAAATTGACCATCTTTTGGTCCTTGAAAAATGGACAAGTTCCAAAATGATACAGAATTCCCAAAAATAATCCTATTTTTTGTCATTCTTATTGTAAGCAGACACTACTACCATCCTTAATTATTGTAGTACCTGTTCCTATTAAATAGTTAAACTTAATTAGCTAATTAAGGACTATAAAATCTAAATTATTTAATTTTTGCATTTTATTTTTGCAGTTTCTGTTTTGCTCCTCAACCTTCGTTCTTTACACAGATCCCTGGGCTGTTGGCTTCAAGGACTACCTAACCAACAAATACTTTTAATTGTTCGCTGAGTCGTTGACATCCGGTGACAATAATGACATCAGATGCAATGTCAATCCTCAAAATCTCAACTTGCTCCAAGTCCAATTCGCCCCGAAGAGCTCCTCCATTTTTAAAATCTGTTCCCAATGGGTGGGTTATTCAATCCAGTATGGACAAAAATTCCAACTCAATCTGCCGATAAATTAATTAAAGTTAATTAAAGTCAATTAAGATAAACTCGAGACCTTAACCATCCTCATCCCCTGTTCAAGAGCAACATTTTAAGTATATTGACATCATTAAATTAAAGGTACAAATCATTTTTTTTACCAAATTCTTCTTCCAAAATCATTATTTTTTAAATAATTATTTTTAATTAATTAATTACAGCAACATGAACAATTCAAATTACTACAACCAAGCAGTGAGCAACAATAGTGGACAACAACAGCCTCAGGTTCACTACCACCAGCAACAACAACACCCTCAACATCAACAACAACAATCTCAAGTAATTTCAATTTATTGAATTGCACATTTAAATTTTTATTAATTTAAATATAAATTTTTTAATGTTAATGTTACGTTTATTGTTTTTTAATGACAGTACCCCACTCTTGAGGAACAAGGTTACGATAAGCGTCAACAGCAGTCTGGACAACCTCAGCAACAATACCAACATTCACAACAACAACAGCAGCAGAATCCTTTGTATAATTCTATGCAATCCCTGGGTTCCTCCACCACTTCTGGTTACATCTCTTCCTCCTCCATCACACCAGCCCTTGCAGAGGAACGTAAAATAACTTATCTGGGGAATAATGTCCACTCAAATTACGCACGTCCACGTCCACAAAAGAAAGAGCCAAAGGAGCCCATGTTGAGGACACCAGGAGCAATGTTACACGACCTCTGCAACATGTCTGGGGCTGTCCCCACCTTCCATTTTGTCGAGGAGGGTCCAACACACAACAGATCCTTCGAATGCCATCTGAAAATGGCAAAGGAGGGAGGATTTTGTATGGAAGGTATATTGTTTTTTAATTTCCGCATTGAATTTAAATAAATAATGTCATTTTTCTTGAAGCTACTGGAAAAGGTCGTACAAAAAAGGATGCTAAACACGAGGCTGCCAAGAATCTGCTCGTTCAGATGAATGCAGACACGGAGAAATACCTCATTATGCCAGCTAAGCTTGAAAAATCGGGTTCAGACTCTGGCTCTAACCACTCTGGAGGAGAAAAGGAGGCAGAACTGCCTGGGAATCCTGTAGGAGAACTGAATGAGGTATGCTTGAGATCTGGACAGCCTCCACCAATCTACGAAGATCTCATTACGGAGGGTGCACCCCATGAGAGGGTTTTTACAGTATGCTGCAAGCTATAATCCTGTGGGAGAACTGAATGAGGTATGCTTGAGATCTGGACAGCCTCCACCAATCTACGAAGATCTCATTACGGAGGGTGCACCCCATGAGAGGGTTTTTACAGTATGCTGCAAGTTATCTAATGGTCTTTTAGAGATTGGGAAAGCAAGGACAAAAAAGAGTGCTAAAAAAGTAGCAGCATGGGGTATGCTCAAGGTCATTCTGGAGAAGATTAAGAAGGAGGAGGAGGAGTTACCAAAGGTTGAAGGGGAAGAGGAGGAGGGAGTTGACGAGGCTGACACGATTGCTACTGAAATTGGTAACCTCAGACTTACCAAGAGTGTCAAGAAGGGGAAAAAGCATCAGCCCAATAAGGCTAACATGACGAGGAAGAAGGCTAACCTCCGGTCATAAGCTCATCCTTTCAGAGTTTATCAAGAAATGTGCTTCATTCAAGGAGAATGAACCTACAGAATCTCCTACGGTGGATCCAGTCGTGAATTTAAAGGAAATTGCAACACTTAACCAATTCTCAATCATCTACACTGGTAAGAATTTCCCCAAATTGCCAAATTAAGGTCTCTAATTTGAATGGTATTGTTGTAATTCTTAGAATCTGACCCTATTCTGGAGGAGGAGACAAAGAGTACTACTTGTCACTGTGCAGTCTCCCTCGGAGGGATGGAATTTTGATGGGATAGTGTTCTTTATGGGAAAGGGGTCATCCAAGGAGGAGGCAAAGGCTGCTGGGGCCAAGGAAGTCCTTTCTTTCCTCACACATTTTAGGAAATAGTCGATCTAATTATTCTTATTAAGGCTTCAAAATGTCAATTATACAACATTTAGATTTTGCTATTCCCTTTGGGATAATTATCATTCGAATGTGTAGAATATAAAGTATAAAATATAAAGTATAAATAGCCTCAGATAGGTATCTACTTTTCTTCGCCACTTGATTTTATTCAATAGTACGATAAGAGTCCATCCTTTTGCAATCCCATTTTTCAAGGGACATTTATTCAATTCCGAAATGAAACGGTGTAACCCCTTGACTTTAAAAAATTAAAATGACCAGAATTAATTCTAAGTACTAATTCTAAGTGATAAAATTATAATTTTTATTTATATGGACAAAATCTTTGAATGATTTGAATTTATGATATTAGTAGTATACCAATTCGTTGTTTAATATTCACCTAGATTTATTAATTACACTAATCCTAAGTCAAATATCCGTAATGTGCATAATTAAAGGTTGGAGGTTAATTCTTATTATATTTACATATTGTACTAATCTGTACCTACTACGTCTGTAATCTGTATTGTACTATTTAGGAATTTCAAATCCTAGATTTATTTAATTATAGTCAATTCCTTTAAAAGAATACTTTGTAGAATGTAGATGCATAATTCTATCGGATTGAATCCTCTCATTTCTTAATTAATTTATAATATTATAACAGACAGACTTACAAGTCTATTACAAGTATTCCTAAAAGTTAATTCTTAAAATTAGCCATTGATATATAATTAGAATTTACATTTAAAGTTAGTTTTAGAGGTTAGTTTGCACATGTGGCACACATTGCATTGGAACAATTTTAATTTACATTAAGAAATAAAGTGTCTAAAATCCAGAATCTTGCAAGGCTTGTTTGCGGTTTTGCAATTTGATTTCATATTGATACGATAGATGCCCAATACCAATGCAATTGTTCACAATGCAATCTCAAATTGCAAGTAGCTATCTACACCTACCTAGTACCTACTAATAGATTTCGCAGATATCTGAAATTAGATTATATATAGTGCAAATATAGTTTAAATCAATATCAATTGTTAATTAACAATGCAACTTGTAGAATTTCTTGACCGCAACCACAACTGGAGGAATTTTATTATGCGCTTATATTTCAACAAGGTCTCAATGTCATATGTAAAAATCTAACTTAAAATTCCAAGCATTTTAAATTGGCCTATATTACATTCCATCCTACCATTAAAAAATTCCAAAAACAACATGAGTTTTAATTGCTCTTTATTGCTATTTCTATCCAGCCTTTGTTCAAATGTCCTAGGAGCAACCCTTGCAGGGAATTTGACGGGTATTTTATTCCTAGTATTCCTTCAAAATCAATTAAAAAAAGCTCATTATCCGTAGAATCCAATTCTAAATTCATCAGAAGTTCAAATCCTAAGCCATCAATTGGTATATATTTTTTACGTATTATTGATGTTTACATTTCCTAGTGGTACATTTCCAGGAATCTACTCAGAACCACAGGTATTCCTCACCGTAAGCTCACTTGCCACTGGAGGAGAAGAGAAAGACCGATGGCTAGAGCTAAATTGGAATAATTGGGTGGATTTTGATGGAACCCGAGATTGGGTATTCTTAAAAGATATTTTTAGTTGGGAAATGGAAATAATTTCGAATATTCCAGGTTGGTCTATATGATTTCGACCCGAATGTCTTTGATGGACTACCCCTGGTCCAAGTAGGTGTCAATTCCAGCCGAGGTTACTTTAGAACAGAGCGGAGATTCCACAGGATTCCTTTGGATGTCAACGGTGATGCTTGCCAATCCGGATTTTGGGCTGCTTATCACCGTCTCGGTGGAACTCCGGTTAGATTTTTTTTAAATGGTTTAATAAACGTCAATTAAAATGATAATTTTTAATTAAAGCTCAAATCCAGTTGCCTCTCAATCTACCCAAAATGGATGAACGATCAAAAGGATGTCATCGGAGGGACGCCATTGGGATCACTTATGATTCCAGGGACCCACGACGCAGGAGGTATTTTTTGTTAAGCCTTAATTACTAATTAGATTAGATTTTATGTCATGTAATTAATTAGCATGGAGGCATTATGCTGGGACATCACACGACAATGTTTTCATTCGATTTACCGTCAAGTAAGGTTATTTCAAGCTTCAATTCCAGTTATTTATATAAATTAAACCAATTAATAGCCAAGAAGAGACGCTATATGACCAAATGGTGTATGGGATCCGGTATTTTGACATTCGGGTGGCCTACTACCCTCATACAAAAGAGATTTGGTGGATCAACCACGGGTCGACAATCTTTCACCCCTTGGACACCCTATTTGATGCCATTCGAAGATTTGTAAGCGAGACAAACGAGATTATACTGATGGTAAGTTCACTTTTAAAGTCATTTTGGCGTTAATTTGTCTTTTTACTCAGGATTATCATGGATTTCCGGTTGGAATGGACTCGGCAGAGGTTCACCATGCTCTTGTAGCTTATACAAATGGAAAGCTAGGTGATCTACTCCTCAATAGGTCAGAGGTTGCCAATCCTCAGCGGCCAACGCCTAATGAATTTTGGAGTAAAGGGAAAAATGTGATTCTGACTTACCAAAGGTCGGATATAAATGTCCAATATGAGATCCTATGGCCTTATTTGGTCCATGTAATCCTCCATATTACAATTTAATTATTGCTTCCATTAAAAGAATTGTTTTCTTCAAGGCTTGGGGTAATAAAAACAATGTCACGGAATTAGAAGCTTATTTTGCTGAAGAGATTCCTCGTAGAGGTTGTAACGGATATCTTTGGTCAGCTATGGCTGAGCTCACAGCCCGGGAAATTGACTATATTATCAATCTGGAAGTAGGGCTCAGAGGTATGGACAAAATCCAATTTAAAAATGTTTTAAAAGCTGTTTTAATTGGTCATTTTGGTTAGGATTTGCGGATTGGGTCAACATCCCCGCAACATATTGGTTTCAAAGGGAGGATTGGTACTCAAACTGCAATATCATTGCCACTGATTACTTTCTCGGGAACAACATAATACAAATGTGCATCGAGGGGAATTTGAAGAGGTGTCCTTGTAATGAGACCTGTGATAAAAATAATAAAATGAAGGCCAAATCTTGATCAGTTCGATTGAATGTTTAAAATAATAGGAAATAAAGACAGTAAAATGTTACAGATGATTACCTAATTAAGAATAGTAATTAATTATCTATTTTATTGACCTAATTAGGGTGGTTAATTAATAATTTTTGATTAATTAGCTAATTACTTAAAAATAAATAAAAAGTAACGTTTTTCGGAGTCATATCATGGAATCCTAAATGCTGCACACAGGGTAATTGACGGCTTTTAATTTTTGGCTTTTTAAAATTCGCTGACGAGTTTTTGGAATTTTAATAAAATCGAGGTCAAATATTGACCTGCCACTTGGTTGACGTCACTCCGAGGTACATCACGACATGGCAGAGTATTTGGCATCAATTTTCGGCACAGAGAAGGACAAGTAAGTGTTTTTTTAACTGTTTTAAAAATTAGATTTTCAAATCATAATTTTTGGTATTGTTTTTAATTTTAATTATAATTAAAATAGGGTTAACTGCTCTTTCTACTTCAAAATCGGTGCATGCCGACACGGTGACCGTTGTTCTCGAATCCACAACAAACCTACATTCTCCCAGACCATTGTCCTCCAGAATTTGTACGTCAATCCTCAGAATTCAACAAAGTCAGCCGATGGAAGTAAGTCTTAAAATAAATAGGAATTAATAATCTTAATTTTTAATTATTTTTTGTAGTATTTCAGCAACTGAATAATGTGTCTGACGAGGAGATGCAGGAGCATTACGATAACTTTTTTGAGGACGTATTTGTCGAGTGTGAGGATAAGGTGAGATCATTTTAATCGTTATTAATTGATTATTAACGGATTATAAATTGATTAGTATGGAGAAATTGAAGAGATGAACGTTTGTGACAACTTGGGGGATCATTTGGTAGGGAACGTGTACATAAAGGTAGGCTATATTATGAATTTGCTTCTTTGAGTAAATGTGTTTAATTGGTTTTTGGATTTTTAACTTTTTATGGACAGTTTCGGAGGGAGGAGGATGCTGAAAAGGCTGTACAAGACTTGAATAACCGATGGTTTGGTGGTAGGCCTATTTATGCAGAACTCAGGTAGCAATTTAGACCCTTTACAACGGTTTAAATTCAATTTACATTCAATTATAATGTGATTATAATGTTTTAATGAGCTTAATTTGATTTCCTAGCCCCGTGACAGACTTTCGTGAGGCTTGTTGTCGTCAGTATGAGGTTGGAGAATGCACCCGTTCAGGCTTTTGCAATTTTATGCACCTTAAGCCAATCTCGCGTGAATTGCGGCGGTATTTGTATTCCCGAAGGAGGGGTGGTCGTATCGGTGGTGGAATTGGAGGTGGAAGGAGTAGAAGTCGATCAATGTCTCCACCTCGTCGGAGGCGGTCGAGGTCAGGAGATCGAAGGAGGAGGAGGTCAAGGTCAAGATCAAGAGATCGTAGGAGGTAAATTGAATCTAATCCGAAATGAAATGGTTTATTTTATACCCCAATTGGGACACCTCCTTTCAATTTAACGTCATTTAGTAAGAACCAAAAGCCAGGGAAAGAATTTAAAGAAAATAATCAATAATTCTTATTCTAATTGACATGTTAAAATTTAAAAAAAAACAATTCCTCCAAACATAAAATTATTGATTATTTTTATTATGTTGATTTATTAATTATTTACGTTAATTGTTTATTTCTTTTACATACTTTATAACTATTATGATATAATTCTAATTTCTAATTAGGTTTAATGTTAGCTAAAAGTAATTAATAATTACTACCATTTTTTATGCAAATGTTGGGCAGATTAAATTAAATCTGACAATTTCAAAATTTAAAATCTTACAGGTGTATTTATATTTATAGCGAAACAATTTGACTGTAAATTGAATAATTAGTATAATGAAACCATTAATAAATATAACTAATGATTATTTTCAAGTGGTATTGATTTAATAAACGTTTGATTATTTAATTAAAATTAATTCTGTAATTGCTTCAAGCTTAAATTCTCAAGTAGACCCACTTGCCTATAAATAATGCGCATTTCAGCGGCAGGCAAACTCTGACGATTTATTTTTTTTGCTCCACAATTTTAATTAATTGACATTTACTGCGAACGTGTTAATTGACATTGACTAACAATGGGCTCAAAAGGAAGAGGAGGGTGTCGTGGACGTGGTGGAAAGCAGGGCACACCCACCAAATCAACAAAAGTTACAAAAAATACGGGTACAAATTAAAAAACATTTTTTAAAAATTCAATCTTATTTTTTAATTTGGCCAATGGAATTAATTGTCAATTCTTTTGAATGGGATGGAATTGATTTATACGTGTCATTGCCGATGTTAATTAGGTAGATCTTGGTCATATTTTAATCAAGGTTTATTATGTTTAGGTGGAAGAAAGAGCCCCAGGGGTGGTAGCCAACAACAAAGGATTGTGGACTCTTTTTCCATCAAGAAAAATATGAGTGTTAAGGATGAAAAGGTATCTTCACCGATGCCAGGCAGCTCCAGAGTACTCCAGAACAAGATCCAAAGTCCTCCGAGCAATACCCCCCAAAAGAATGAAAAAGAGATGGAGAGAGACCTTGAATTATTGCTCCAATTCGACTTGGACACGACCTATGGTCCTTGCATTGGTGTTAGCCGAATGGAGCGGTTCGAGAGAGCTTCCAAATTCAATTTGACCCCAAAGGTCAACCCCGAAATCAAGGAAATTCTCACACATCCACAGTATTCGAAGAAAAAGGAATTCCAATTCGCGTAAGGGCACATTTATCACATTTAGATAATTCAATTTATCAAACTCTAATTAGCTAATGAGTAATGACATATCATTCAACAATGCAATGTCATTTAATTGTTTTTTTAATTAATTGCAGGAAATGGGAACAAAATAAGCTGCTTGGGCTTGGATTTTAAGAAACTCGACGACATCCGAACTTCAATCAACCTTTTTATTAATTACAATTTGAATTATAAATGAATTTAATTACCTACATATTATTATAAATTTAATTTACATATTATAAATTTCACATGTGCTTTTTAATTGCATTTGATCTAGTTAAAATTATATTCAATTAACAATCAATTAATTTTTGAAACGTTCTTTCTTTTTGACGAATCTTTTGTATTGTAATTTTTCTAAACGAGTAACTTCAAATCAATTATATCTTTCGTTATTACTTATTACTTAATTTATACTCGAGAGACTTGAATAAAAGTATTATACCATTAAATCAAATACCTTAATTGGATTCATGTGGTTTAATTGATTTTTAAATTTTTAATAATTGTTTTTCAAAATTAATAATCCTAAGTCTCTATTTGATGCGCATTGGTGGGGATTTCAATTGGGGTTCGGATTGAAATTTTTTTGAGGTCGCACGAGGATTGTCGAGAAAGGTCAAAAATATCCCATTTTTAATTGTTTCAGACCGGAAACTGTACCAGGTATGAGCACAATATTTACCTCTAATTGGCCCACCTTAACTCTCCAAAATTGCTTCAAAACGAGCGAAAAATGCAATTTTTAGCCTGAAACATGTACTTATTTTTTAAATTAATTTTTTATTGTCTTTTATTAGGACGCCGTGGTGGGCTGTTGATGGGATTATTTGGTGGTTTCAAGTTGGGCAGAATTGGGAAAGCTAATCTTGCCTGGTAATTCAATAATTTCATGATTTTATCCGAATTATCTGATGATCTTTATTTAATAAATTGTTAGTGGGATTGTGACTGTGCTTGGAATCTACAGCTTTGTTCTTGCAAAAAACCGTGTCGGTAATTGCTTTGTTATTATTTTTAATTGATTAATTGACAATTGTTTTAATTAATTTTATTCTCTTTTAAATAGATCAACAGCGATATGAGAATATGAAAATTCGTGAACGAATGCGAGAGGCACAAGGAGCAAAAATCAACTGATAGATCTTCCACTAATTAATTAATATAATTTGAATAAGTCAGCATGGCTGTAGCAGGTCAGTTTTCAGATGATGACAAGATGAAGCTTGTCCAAGAGTTGGAGGTGGAGATGATGACTGATCTTTACAATAGAATGATGTCTGTAAGTGTTTGTTATTATTGTAAAACTAGTCTGTAAATGTCTTTAATTAATTCAATTTTACCCAAGGTATGTCACGACAAATGCATCAGTTCCAAGTATGTCGAGTCAGAGATCTCGAAGGGGGAAGGGGTCTGCCTTGACCGCTGTGTCGCCAAATTCCTCGAGATTCATGATCGTGTTGGACGTAAATTAACTCAGGTATTTTAAATTTTAATTATCCTTAATGGTTTTGCTAATTAAGCATGTTCCTTTCTCAAACAGATGACAGTTCAAGATCAAGAGATGGTCAAGAAGATGCAGCCATAGCCTCCCATTAATTAGTCAATCTCCTCCCCTTGAAAAAGAACTGACCATTTTAATTTAAATTGATCCCGAGTTAAAAAGTAAGCAGTTTCAAAAGGTCTTGTTCGGTAGTCTTTTCAATTTAAAAACAATGTAGCTCAATTGAACATGTTTATAGATACTTTTTCATACTACAAGTGAATTAACTGCGTTAATTAATTATAAAAGCAATAGTCAAAAAATTTTAAAATATTGAAATTCATATTGTATTTCAAATTCAAACTCGTTTTGTACGTGAATAAAATGAATTAATGCAATAATTATCAATTGGTTGACCTTTATTAGATGACAATCTATTAAAATCGGTCAATTACTAAGTCTTACATCTAATTATAATTAATTTAATTAGCTAATTAAGCACATTTTATGATAAAAGTGTCATTTTGAAGTTAGGATAGAATTGGAGGATTCAGGAAGGAAGCGGGACTTCGAAAGATTCAAATAAATTTTTGCAAGTCAATCTGCGATTTTTATTATTTGGGTTAATTGACCTAATTAACTCGAACCAATTAACTTTTATTTAATTAATTACACACAATTGGAGCCCCTTCTTCAAGGTGGAGTCGAAATGGACGACGTAAGTTCTTTTTAATTGCCATTTTTTTGCACTTTTTGAGATCATTCATTTGCATTTGTTTTTTCATCAAAATTACTTTGCTTTTTTGCCATTTTCCTCTCTTGAAGACCTCGAGATGACCTAGTCAATTGCCAATTAACCTTAATTAAATGCTTGTCATATTTAATTAGCTCGCGAAATTAATTGTGACAATTTTTCATTTGAACAGGAGGACCATTTTGAAGATTTCACGACTGCCTCCGAATGGGAGATTTTTATAGCGAATTTGGAGAGGGTTCTTCGTGAGTGGAGTGGGGCTATTGTCGAGCCAGAGACCACCAACAATGGCTGGCTACTCTTAAACGATAGCATACTATTTAAAGGTATACTTTAAAAAGTCTATACTCAATTAAAATTTAATTTAATCTAAAATTTTACAGATTGGCCCTTCAAATTGACGTATTTCAAAAAGATTAAGGCTAAAGATATGGTAGAGTCCACCCTGGGGGTGTCAACGAACGAATCAACCTACCCAGTTTATCTCCAGCCCAAAGATATGCAATTCCCTCCATCCTTCTCGCCTCATCCCCTCTCAGAGTACTTTAACCTTGAGGAATTCGGTCTCCTTTCCTCAGCCTCTGTAGAACTTACTAATGAATCAGCCCTTAAGCTTCTATTATCTTCTGCTTTGATTGCCCTCAACAATACTTCCTCTGGCTTCCCTCTCTTTGCCCAATATCACAATCCCACCCAAAACTATTACAACGGAGTCGCAGAATCACTTGGGATCCGCTCGTCTTTTAACATGGTCCATTTGAAGCATGTCAACCCGCAATACCACTATCTAACTGGCTTACTCGACATTTTCAAGAGCAAAATCGGAGTTAGCCTTCAAAATCCAGTGTCAATCAACGCCCATGTCTTTTATAGAACTTCTTCGTGGCCTTCCCATCTCGTTTTCGACTCATTTCCGCCAGATTTATTTGAATTCCTTGAAAGGAGTCATCCACAATCCAATAATACTTGGATTCTTCCATTTGGAAGCAAGGATGATCCTTTTGCCTCGTTGGAGCTCGTCGTGGGATGGACCCAGCTCACGGAGAATGTCGTGGTAGACTCTGCCAACTATTCTGGTACATTTTATTAAAATTTGAGTATTTGGAATGAATGTTTTTAATGTCTTTGGACTCTAGATTTGGTTCCAGAGAATGCTCCAGACTGGTTCTTTTCCCTCAAATCACAACACCCAGAGTTCTGGCTCCAAGAGATTCTTTCTGGATTTACTGCCTTGGCTGGGGACAGAAGGACTCTTGAGGATATACTCGGAAAGAAGCTTGATGGAGAGTTTGGTGCGTTCATTTGCTACATTATGAGTTACATAAATTGTAATATCCAACCTATTTTTCTACAGATTTTCAATACATGTCCGCTCTGAACCGTCTTACTCAACCAGAACTTTCAGTTCCAGGGCTGAATCGTGTAGGAAGGGTGTTAGGAAAAGCACAAAGAGGGTTGCTGTACTCTCCATCCGTTTATACTGACCTCCCACCCCTTACCAAAGAACAATTGGACCTACTCTTGTTATTCCTATTCCCTGATGCACATTCTGAACCAATTCATCCGTATCCACCCTCATTCGAAGGATCCCTACACTTTCAAAAAGAGACAATCATCGCCCTAACTGAGAGCCTTTCTGGGATCAAATCAGCCCCTATTGGTGGTATTCTGTGGAGGCTAGCACTTGCCAGTGGGCATTTGAACACTTGTGTAGGATCTATACCATCTCTTTGTCATCTTTGGGGAGAATTTGTGTTGGAATTGCGTTATAGATGGGACAAGACCATCCTCATTCCTGGGTAAGGCTTATTCTTATGTAGACTTGTATTATAATTAAAAATATTGATTGGTTTCAACTTTCAGGCTTGAGGGAGGTTCTCCAAATTCTAGTACTTGTCTCCTCCATCAAAAGCTCCAAATGCTCAATTGTTGCATCGAAAAGAAGGGGGCAAGAGAAAAAGGAGCTGAAGAGAGAGCTCAAGGAGGTGGAGAACAAAGTTCTAACGGCATTTTTTATGTTTTTCATTAAAAGTAAAGCTTAATTGTGGTTTTTTCTTCAGAAGAGAGCGAGAGTGAAGAAGATGATGAGTTTTTTGATGCAGAGGACAATGAATTGGAAGGGGAGGAGGCTGTAGGGGGTGGTGCAAAGCCTGTGGGACGACTGAGAAAGTGTGGTAGACTTCGAATCCTCAAGAGCCTTGAGCCAATGTATATTCCAATCACACAGGTGGGTTATTTCAATTGTTTTAATGTACCGAATTAAAAAAAATACTACTCTTAAAAATAAAGGATTGTGCTCCACTAACGGAGGACATGTTGGACGAGCAGGCGAGGATGCTTGAGGAACTTGGTGAGGATGAGGCTGGGTCTGAGCTTCGGGCAAAGATGATGTCAGCATCCCTCCTCTCTGATATGGAAGCATTCAAGGTCATTAATCATTATTAATCACTGGATTATGCTAATTAGTACAATGTAAATAATTAATAAAATTCAATAGGCTGCAAATCCTGGGTGTTCTCTAGAAGACTTTGTGAGATGGTATTCCCCAAGGGATTGGATAGAATTTGAAGAATCTGAGGGGGAGGAAGATGTTCAAAGCACTGCCAAAGACCCTAAAGTCCCTAGAGGGGAACTAAGCCCAAGGTATGCTCAAAAACAATACTTTTGCAATTGGAAATTCTGTATTTTTAACCAAAATTGCATGTAAAATTAACTTTTTCCCATAAGAATTGCATGTAAAATGTTATATTTTGTTTGTTTTAGGATGAAGGTTAGTGGGAATCTTTGGTGTGAGGTATGGAGTAGCGCACGTAGTGTTCCAGCACGCCGTCAGAACCGTCTTTTCGATGACACAAGAGAGGCAGAAAAGATTCTGGGATGGCTAAGCACGCGATCCTTGTCTGGGATCTACGAGCTCCTATTCCCGTGCCTTGTACATGGAGCACTTCTCAAGATCCTTCAAGAAGCAGATGAACTCCCAATAACACTCAAGTTACCACCTAATTTGGTGAATGGTATCGTGTCATTGACGAGGTCCATCCAACCTTCTATAGGATGCCCTAGAGAAGAGGAGGATGGTGAGATTGTATCGCTGAGGAATTCAGTTCTAGCGTCATTGGGTCGAGCTGAAAGGGATATAACGCAAATCCGGTCATTTTTACTCAAATTCCCGCACCTTGCACCGAAACTCGAGGAAATTTTACTTGACAATGGTAGGGATCTGCTCCCAAATTACATTCGTGTGGATGGGGTTGGTGGTGGCCCCACAGGGCGTGTCATTCGGGAAATGTTTAAGGGGGAGTCTAGAGAGAGTGTAGTCGAAGGGGATGAAGAAGAGCCACGTGGGGATGTCTACCCAAAGCCTTTTAAACGTGTCTTTGTGCTAAAAAGCGAACCTAATCCAATTGGGAATCCTCCAAGTGAGACTGAGATGGGGATGGGGTGGCTTCCACAGCGGATGAGCTGTCTCCTCAAATCTGACGAGTTTCTCCTCGCTGGCACCTTCTCCAATAGGACTGACCTCACATGACCCCGCTTCCTAGACATGCTTCCAGTTGAGTACCTTAACCTATTCCTTATTCCTATATTCGCAAAATACAAAATTCGCAATCGAATCGCCAAAAAATGTGTGCAAAATATTTCAATTTTATCCAATTAAGAAATAGATTCCTAATTTAAGAATACATTGAGGAGCAGAATGCCAAATTGTTGTTTTTTAAACGTTTAAAACAATTTATTAACGCTTTTTAGTGTTTTTTTTCGCTCAGGATCAGTATGTACTTGTAAAGTTGACATTTTTAATTGTCTACCATCTTAAATACCAGCAGTATGTAATCATATAATACAATTCGTGGATATTATTGTTATGTACGAAGTTCGAACCCTAATTAGAAATTAGAATTGTAAACTATACATAATATATCGTAGTTTAAAGGCAGTTTTTTCGCGGATTTCTCATCACAATGTCCTCTGACTCTCGATTTGCACCTTTATAATTTTTTGAAATAATAATCAGTAATTTAAGTGAAATAGCGGTAGGTAGAAATAGTTTTTTCTAAATAAAAACAACAATATGGAGCCAAAGAGTTAAATCTTGTTAAAACAATTAACTAATTAAGTTTAGCACCTACTTTTAAATGGAGGGCAAGTTTGGTTTTTGAAAAATCATGATTTTAATTGCAATAATTGGATTTAGAATTATTATATATTCGAGTGTAATTTGGATTCATAATATTATAGTATCGAGGTCGAATTAAATAAAATTCCAACAGGTTTTTGGTCGGCATTTTTCCTATTAGAATGTCTACATATATCCGTATATGTAAGTAGAGGTATAGTATTACCTAATATAATTTATTTAAATGTATATTTTATATGTTCAAGGTATATAAAGTTCTTGTTTGCAATATTAATATTTAATACTATTAATTAATAGGTATTAAGTGTTGAGTTTTAGGTTCAATTTAGGCACGGATTCGAATGTTGTGTGTAAAGGGTTACTTTTTAAGCTATGTATCAAAAAATTAAGGGGATTTTTAAGGTCTTTTTTTGGAATCTGAGAGAAAGAGTTTTGAATCTTATAGATTAGCTATTAATATATATCCTAGTATGTATGTATACATAGGTAGTAGTATAGCAAACATCAATATAATTGATACTTTAAAATCTTAATTATATCATTTAATAAAGATTATTTCAAAGGCACTGAAACAGGTCAACTTTTTTTCAATTTCCTCCAATCTACCTACTACAGCTTACCACATTGCATAATATAAAATAATTACAGTTTAAATATTTTAAAGGTTAACTATCCTTCTTTCTTTATATAAATTAAGTAATTATAATTAATACAGCAAGGGGAAATTCAACACTCTACACCTTTCATCTTTACAGCTTGTAAATATACCTATGCAGATAGGGGCCTTTTAATTTACAACTTGATTTTGGAAATATCAAACGCATAATTAATTTTAACCCATTAAACTTACTAGATTTAAACAGCTCGATTTACAAAGTGTTTAAACGATAATTTACATAATATACCCTATCGTACATACAATATTTATGGAATAGACAATTTCGTTTATAATTTAATTATAAGTAGTATTACATATAGGCTATTACTATTTTAGCTATGAAGTGTGGGGGTTCAAAATCAACTCATTACAAGCAAACCCTTAATTTAAACTAGATACCTATACAACTTTAATTAATTATAATTTAAGATTGAGTTAAAATAACTAAAAATTAGCAAGATTTGGACGATTCATTTCATTTGGGGGGAGTAAATGCAATTCATTGATTGTTTTGTGTACAAAAATGATAACTTAAATTTAAATTAATATTATACATAGTTATATGTAAATGGTGTGTGTGTGTGTGCAGTTTCTTCTTCTTCTTAGTAAGTAAATGGGAGCATATATGAATTAGAATTGATTGAGTTGGGTTCTCGGGATGACTCTTTTGTGCAGGGCCGGGTCTTAAAAAAAAGTAGGTTGTATTGTTTTGGCCAAGGTGCTTTTGTTCTTTTTCTTTTACATCTCCTTCTCATGTATGTTCGAGTACTCTGCATCTGGGGGTATTTATGTCTGAATGTCTGCTTCCCGGGGCCCGCATTCCTCCACAGTCCACCGAGGACATGGGCCAACATTGCATTGTCTTATTCTTGTAGTATATGTTGTTTAACTTGTATTGCGAGTATAAAATATAAAGATGGATCCAGTACTGGGCTCCTCGAAAGCGGGGGCTTCCAGACGGAAAGAGGAGGGTCGAGGAAGGTCATGAGAGGAGCTGGAGGAAGAGGATGGCGAGAGAAAGGTTGATGAGGAGCACTACCACCATCAGCTTTTGACGGGAGAACCAATTCTATAACAAAAAGACATGTATTATTTAAAAAAAGATTAAAAAATCAAGCCAAATTCATAGAGTTTTTAGATTGAATCGCCAGATTTTAATTAAGAGATTAAATCTCGAGGATTTGATGACTTTTTAAGAGTTTTTCACGGAGATCTCACGGGGATTTTGCATATATTTTAATTATTCGGAGTACTCTGACTCCTCAGAGTGTCTGAGGAGGCTGCAGCATGTACTTACTTTAATATTTGGATTGAGTCAAGTATAGGAGTGGGTTGGCCCTTAGCCGTTCAGCATCTTCCTGCTGTTTGAGGACCCTCTGTCGCTGTTGATGAGAGAGGGAGGAGACTTCTTCGCGGGACATGAGGGTAGTAGCCTTAGGGAGGAGGTTGGGATCAGGTAGGGATTTTTTCCGGCGTGGGACATTCCCTGGAGCCACGGAAGATGCCTGCATTAAAAAGATTCCAATTAAAAAACCCTGTAATTAAATTGAGTAGATTTTTGAGAGTCGGGAGAGTCAAGTCTCCCGGCTTTTTGGCACAAAGCCCCAAGGTCCAAGAATGGGGTTTTTATTCAAGGATGTACGTCTGGGCCATTTCTTGCCACGAAGAAGAGGCAGGCTAAAGGAGGATCGCAACAAGTGCGGCATTTGTCAGCCCTGCCAAAAATCCCAAAATGATCCCGCTTCCTATTCCCCACTTTTACATGTAATCTCCCTATGCTGAATCATCTTGTATTACAAATACAAACTGCAAGTATTTACATATGGGATTGACTATAGTATTACTAGGATTGTACAGCATCAAAATGGCCGAGAGTTTACAGGCTGTGATTCGAGCTTTAAATGAATCCCATTCATTCTTTCTGACTTGGAAAAATACCCAACCCATATGAAATACGGATAACGCTCCCAATCCATCCATATTCGTGCAAAGTGTGACTAATCTCAATGGAGGGATCGTAAATATGCCGGATTTAAGGGCTTTCCGCTAGTTTTGACACTACATCTTGCCCGTGCAATGCAAAACAATGCGGGGTTTGAGTGGATTTGATGCGGAAATTTAATATTACCCGATTTGGCGTAGGCCCTGGACTCGCTCTGGAACCTCCACCACCTCCGCCGCTCGGTATGGCCCCCGCCGCCTTCAGGAAGAGTGATTCTGTGCGTTTGGGAGTGTATGGAACCGGAGGAATCTCTTGGCCAAGCCCACCACGCTGCCTCAACACAACATCCTCGAACCCGCCACCAGAATCATAAGAATCTCCACCAAATCCAGGTGATTCTGCACCTCCACCCCCGCTACCACCGCCTCCAGAATGCCTTGATGGCGTCTCCCCTCGAAGACCACGCTCTAGAGCTTCCATGGCACTTCCAGGGCGACCAGGATTGTCCATTGTCATGAGGGAGGGTGTCCTCTGGCGGGAGGGAGCGCTGAGAGTGAGGATTCCCACCGAGATCCGGGGTTTGAGCGCGTGTACGAGACCGAGCGCGACCAAACCGATCAACGGAAGCTTCACGCGAGGGCGGCCGCTTGTAATGGTCAAAATGATCACCTGCAATTTCATATAATATAGAGGTAGCCACCGTTTGAAGGCTAGTTTTACTACAAAGTTCACTTACTCATGGCTTGTTGGTAGGAGGAGGTTGCTGCAGGGTTCATGGAGGTACTCCTCCCATGTTGTTGACCTCGGCGGGCCGTGTCCCGCCCCCTTTCTTGTTGCTGCAGCTGTGGTTGATGCATTCCTTGGTCCATCATATGCATATTCATATAGGAATTGGATCTGGGCGGGTATTGAGGAGCTCCTCCTCCACCACCAAAGCCGTGCATGGAGGAGGAGTTGCCCATCTTTGGAGGAGACTCGTATGGGTCATGGGCAGAGGTCATGGCCATGTTCATATTTTGTGAGCTCCCTCTATACTGCTGTTGATGGTGTGCTTGCTGTTGTTGGTGGTTGGGCGGGTAGGCATCCACTCGGTTCATATAAGGTTTATGTCCATTGGAAGGGTATGCATAAGGGTCAGACGGGTGTTGATTGAGCATAGGGTTATTGAGGTCATGGTAGGGGTCATGAGGTGCGGTCATTGGGTAGGAGGAGGATGGGGGTTCTTCAAAGGAGGGGTGTTGTTGCTGCCGGAGGTGAGAGTTCCCTGAAACTGCCGCAGAGAAACCCGCAACAGCTGCCGCCGCCACTGAATCATGAAATACATAGGTAAATTGTTAATTTCAATTAAATGCGCTTTTTTAGCAAACCTTGAGCTGCGGCAGCCGCTTGTGCTTGCTGCTGCTGAACGACAAGTTTACTGAGATCTGGGGTGGCAGAATGAGGTCCCCTCGGCTTCAGAATCTCCGTCCCTTTTGGAATAACCCGGGTCAAATTGAGGTCAACTCTTTAATGTGTACACAAAATAAAGCTCAAGCATAAATGGCGAGGGTGGTAACAGCACTTAAGATCTGATTAAAAGCCCCTATGCACCGGAATTTGTTAGGAAATAAGCGTCCAAAGGACTTACGACTTACTACTCTTGCTATGATTCAGATTAAGGAGGTTAAAGTTGGTGGTGAGGGATCCTCTGTGGTCAGATAGGTAGTTCTCGAGGATGTGCTGGAAGTTCTCTGCTGAATTGTACATTAAGTAGTAGGTAGTAGGCAAGTAGAAGAAGAAGCATGCAGTGGTTAATACATATATTTTTCCTTTAGGACACCCAGCCGCCCACTAGCATCTACAATAGTCAATAAAACCGATCTCCTCAGACTCCTACTACTACTCCCATATAATCACAAGTAATTAAGCT
>JAAZTK010000176.1:0-26752 GCA_036507255.1 Megalothorax incertus | reverse complement strand
GGTGTCGGACAATCCGGGTAACTTGCCTGATTTGCTCTGGTCCCTCAATTTTAGTAAGATCATGTTCCCCTGCAACGATCGTATACTGGTTAGCCCCAACTGTGGCACAATGGGCAGCAGTCATGATCCAGTTTGCGTTAACGATGGATCCTCCGCAGTAGTGGGAAGTTCTTTGGACAGAAACCAACCAGGGGAATTCATGAGGATATATTGGAGTCCCACCAACAACCCTTCCCGGATTCTGGAGTTCCCGAACTTGAGCTAAAAGTTTGGCGCAAATTGTGCCATTAAAATCTACATTTAGTAAAATTTGTGCGAAATAAGTAGTACAATACCTGCGGAAGAAGCAGAGATGGATAGGGCTAATAGGAATACGAATTTTGCCATGATTCTTTATCCAGGGGAGACAGACTGATGCCCCTTGATGGAAATCATTCATTTTATTGCAAATTCTTATCTCATAACCAGTTCTGTTCATAATAAAAGGCTCAAACATTCTGTGAATTTAAACTTTAAAATTAATTTTTATTTAATTTCTCGAGAATCCTATTTGATTAATTAATAATTTATAATTAATATTATATAGCCGATATTAATCCTAAGTTATTAACCTGTCAAAATATGTCCATCATATCAAAGGATAAAAGAACGATATGTGTGTGCGGTCATACAATCAATTACCTACTGTAAATCAATTTTTGATAAACTTTAATTCATTTGAATCTAGAAAATTTTAGCTAATTTAAAGTTTTTAAAAGAAATTACGTCATTTATTGTGCCTAGTATAATTCAAAACATCAAGATATCAAATATATCCGTACGAGTATATTGTACTTTCTACTAGGTTGTTTTAATATTTTTCCCGTTTGAATCAAATGTAAATCGGGTTTAATATTGGGATTTTCTTTGCAAATATTAAAATAAGTATTTCTTTTATAATAAATGCATCAATTTAATTTAAGATATATTCCCGAGAATTCACTCTATAATTGGTAAATAAGTGGGTGCCGCATTTATAGTATAAGTATTTGGACGGCTTTAAAATGAGAATTGTATGGCAAAACTTTACAAGTTGCCTGCGTCGGCTCCTAAGTTAGCTTTTGGTTTTAATTCGTTCAAAAGCCTTAGCGAATTAAACAATTTTTGTAGAGTCCTTTTAGAATAAGGACTCGTTAAAAAAATATGAATTTTTCATAAATCTGTAGATCCAAATAAATTTTTAAATCATAATTGTCGGTGAAGGCGGCCCATACTAATACAATATTCTGTACAATATTTTTTTATTTATCTCAATGTCTTTTTATATTATGTAAAAATTATTTTTAATGGGCAAAATATCATTGCAATGTAGCGGTTTTTTTGCAAATAATAGAATTACAAGTATTTCTTCAAAGAATATTTCAATTAGATTTCAAATATATACCCGAGAATTGACTCTATATTTGAAAGGTAGATAGGGGCCGTTTATATGTATTTCAAAGCCTTCAAAATAAGTCTAGAATTATGAGACTTTTTCATTATGCTTTTTATGCTTTAATTCGTTATGCTTTACGAATTATGCTTAACAATTTTTGTAGAGTCCTTTAATTAGGTACTCGTTAATTTTTAAAATTAAAAGATTATTTTTTGCAAATTATAAAACTACAAATATTCCTTCAATGAATATTTCAATTAGATTTCAAACTTATCGTAAAGAATTTATCCTATATTTGTAGCAAAATTAGGGGCCGGTTTTGAATTCGAAATGCTTCTAAAATATTACAGAATTTTGAAGATGAGGCTACACATTTTACGTGGTACTTGCTCCCTTTAATTTCTCAATTAAAAGTTGCTAATAGTACTAATTACTTCAATTTTTGTAGAGTCCTTTAATTAAGGGCTCCTTAAACAATATTTAAAAAATATATTTTTCTTCAAATGTAAATCAAAGCATAATACAATATATTAGTATCCGCAATCCGTATTAAAAATTCAAATTCAAATATAGGAGCTTTATAAATGCAAAAAGTAAATCAAGCTATTCTCATCTAAATTTCAAATTAAATTATTTATAAATTATCCCCCCAATTAAATACAAATATTAAGGTGTAAATAAGGGTCGAGATTATGTGGAATATTGCAATATATACCCAATTCATGAAGGCATTTTAATGAGCACCACTCGCTCGCGGGAGCTCGTATGCTCGCCGCTCACTCCACTCTATAGAGAACCACTCACTCTATAGTAGACAATTTTTGGAGAGTCCCTTAAAGGCCTTAAGGGACTTTAAATTCTAAATACTTCAAAATAATTTAATAATCAATTAAAATTAATTTTTATAATCATTTCTTTTTCCTAGACCATCTCAAATGTGATGACACAAAAATTCAGGCCTACAATCCTCGAGTATACGCCTTCTCAAAAGGCGGAGGCGTCCACACTCCCACCGGAAGTCCTTGACCTTCATTCGTCTTACGATACAGATACCCTGACCACACTCTACACTTATTATAATACATTTTCGGCTGGTCCGAATAAATCTCCGGTGGTCATCACGTCTCTGGAGACTGTAAAAAATGTCCATACAATTCCAGCGTACCTGAAACAATCATCCTTTGCCCTGGGTCCATCCCCAATGGAATCAGAGACTTACTATACAACATTTACATTTACAAAAAAGATCATGGGCTCAGGTCAACGTCGCTCCTCAATTGTTACAACAAAAGAAACGGTCACACAAGTAGTTGTAACGCAACTACTGATGCCCCCAACAAGATCTCTCCTTCTTACGCCAATGCCAGGGTCTCGTACAATGTCAGCGCTAATGTCACCTACACCCATGAGGAGAACAAGTACCTTTGTGACCACTTACACTCATCTACTGACTTCCCTTCATGACCTGGGTCATTTTGTAACAACATCTTCGACCTCTCTCGAGAGTAATCTGGTTGTAGATGGGAAGACTCTGACTCCAGAGCCTACCATGTCATCCCTGATGATGTCACCAACCCTTTACCCAATGGAACCTGTACTAATCTACGCTACAAAGACGTACCTTACCACTAAAACATATCTAACTACATTTGTGGGGAAAACTGGTGGGACAAAAGTGGCATCTCGTACTCAAGTAGTCTGTAAGTATTCCAAAAATGAATTTCCAGATGTATCTTTTAATTTATAATTTACTTTTTACAGCTAATATTGTAACGGAAGCACTTCGAACAAGCCTTAATGCAGAGTATCTACTAGCTCTAAAATCCTCCTACCTCGCCAAACATTCAATACTCCTTGAAATGACATCAAATGTGAAAGAAATTATTCCAACCAAAATTGTTTCAACAACCCTCAAACCGCTCCTCGTCACAGAATCAACTTATGGTCCATATTATCCAAAAGATCATGAGGAAATGACGTTTCAAGTACCTCTGGAGAAACCTCCAAAGGATTCCGAGGAGCATTTTGATGAAATGAAAGAGGAAATTAATCATATTGTATCAGTACTCGCAGGATCTCAAGGGCACCTCGATGAACCCAGCTATATTTCACCTACTCGGACACATCTCCCGCTTTATTCAACATTGGAGTCCCCTCCAGCACCCTTAATTATCAAAGGAGGAGGTGGATACGGTCTTCATGAGCAAGAGGAGCATCTTGGGAGCCACCACGATCAAGAGGAACCTAATGGGAGTCACAACGAAGAGTTTACCACCCCTGAAACTGTTGAACTCACTACCGAACTCAATGATATTGAATTTCTAACGGAGAGGGAGCGTCCAATCTCTCATATTATGACACCTCCACTGACATCCTCAATGGTAAAAGTCAACTTACCAACCCCATCAATGGTTAAGGTGGTTAGACCTGGAGGATCATCCATGTACAAGTCTCCTCTACCTCTAGATCAATACTCTGGGTTTGTGGATGACTTTCTCCACGAAGAAATCTACGGCCTAGGTGGTATGGACTCTAAATTGACCTCACCGAGTCCTTCCTCCTCAAATTCAGCTTATAAAATCCGGCCAATGACCTCGATCACAAAGAAAAAAGAGCCCTTTCTCACGATTGATCCTTTTTTCGAAGGTTCATTCCCAATGTCATCCTCATACATTCCATTTAATGCAGCTGGAGCTGTATGGGGTAATTCTCCACATTCCTCCGTGGTTCCTCAAGACCTTGTAAAGACGCCAATTGATCCTACAAAAGAGATTATGAATTTGTTGAGTGAAATCACGGGAGATTCCGATTTTTATGATGAAGCCAAAGAGGAAGGAGCATTTACAGAGAATTATATTGAGGAAAACCTATCTAAGAATGTGTATAATTTGGGGAATACGACTACACCTCCTCCTAAGTTAGATCCTCCAGCGTTCCCTCCTTTTACAAGATCAACTACCACGGAGGAACCGGAAACTGAAGAACCAAACTCTGGAGCAAGCGATATTGATATAGATCTAGACCCAGAAACTGAGGAGGAATCCACCTCTACCACAAATTCTATTAATTACGGCTCGAGTGGAGTACCTATTGCTCAGGTGGTCATTTCTCCAGAGGAGGAATCCGATGGTGATGTCGTTGAACCAGATTTTGATGAGGGAGGAACTTACGAGAGCGGAGATGGAGGTTCTGACGAGTCTCTCATTCTCAAAGTGAGCTCGGATGGATCTCCAGACCCGGAATTTATACTAAAAGTGACCTCAAAGAAGCCTAACCGAATATTCTCAAGTACAAATAAACCCAAACCAATTTCATCACCTCCTCCTGAGAATAATCCAAATCGTAGGGTGACTACACCCAAAGTACGGCAAAAGAATGACAAAAACAAGAAGAAACAGGCTCAAAGCCACCTCCACGGGTTCGCTGATGATGGTGATCTCCCTGTAGAATCCTCCACCGTTTATTCTCTTTCTCCATACCTTGATTTGTTCGGTGGTGGTGGCAGTGGAGGCTCTGAAAGAGATCCAAATAGCGCTCAAACTGTCGAGGAGGTAGAAGAGACTGATAAAGATGATGAGGAGAAGGATCAAAGTGCTGAACGTGCCTCAGAAGAGGAAAGTGACGAAGATCAAGAGCCACAGGACACGAAAAACTCCCGACCGCAAATTTCTGGCCATTCAGGGCCATCTGGCTCTTCATTCTCAAGCCCTTCTGGTCCATCCGGTTCAGGGAGCCATTCTGGACCTTCTGCACATTCAGGTCCGAGCAAAACTGCACTCAATCTTGGAGGAGGAGGTCATTCAGGACCTGGAGTTATTGTACACTCGACTGACCCCTCAGGAATTGCTACCGGTGGAGGAATTAATTGGAAACCTCTGCTAAATCTGGGCGCTGTAGGACTAGGCGGGCTGGGAGTATCAGCACTTACAAAATTATCCCCAATGTTGAATTCAATGGCGGGTTACATCAAGAGTGGACTCCTTCCAATTGCAAGGAATGATACAATGAATGGAAATGACGGTGTTAATTACCATCATCTCTCACGGCGTCCTCCTCAAGAGACTGCACATTTTGTAGGACCACATAATGAACCTCATTATATTCCAATCGGTTCCTCTGCTCATGATAATATCCCACGCCGACCTGTCATGGGTCTAGCGGGTGACCCTAATGCCTCGGGGTCAAAAGAATATGGACATCGGTTTGAGAATGGTCCATATTTTAATAATGGTCTGAAAAAACCTTCCATCTTTGGGCAAATGTTGAATCAACACAAGTTTTCGGATTTATTACCCACGGCATCGTCATCAAATTCCCAAGAGCATATCATCAAGGTCATTCCGGGGCTTCCAATAAATTTGCAAAATGGCCAGAATGATAATCGGCGTAGGCCAGGGTCGGGTGAACAGAGACTTAGACGCCCTCTACCGCCAAGGCCACCCCTCCGCTCTGCAGAGTCAAATTGGCCAAACAATATTCTAAATCATGTAAATTTGAAGAAACCTCCACAAGTTCAAAGGCCTACAATACTTTCTATCCGACCCGCATCCCCTAATGAAATCCGAGAGCAAAATCTAGATCAGCATCTCAGTAATGAAACCCCTGTACTCCGTAAGCCGATAACCCCTGATAATATCCGTGTACCACGACCTACTAGGCCAAACTTTAAAAATCCCTCATGGGGAAAACCTAGTGGAAGTGGAGAACGAGATCAGGGTCATTCTTCCATTGAGAATCATCGACCTTTCCATCATACGCTGAATTCTGAAGCTTCGGAAGAACGGCCAATTAATTTTAATATCCCAATTTCAATTCCTCGGCCATTTGGACAACGCCCTCGACCTCAAAGTCAAGAGCAATTCACCCGAAATCATCACCAGAGCCAAACTAGCTCCGAGAATCATGGATTTATGCCTCCGCGAGATCAATCTACCGGATTCCTTTCAAAGCCGGATCAAAGACCCGAAAATAGACGTCCATTCCATCAGCAAAGACCAAATTCTGGAGAAGTTCAAAGGCCAATTGGACCACCTCAAGGGCAGCTGGGCAATATATTTATTCATCAACATCGCCCAAATCAGGGATCTAGTCAACCACCGATGAGAAATCAGCAGGGAAATCACGGAATTGTATTCCGTCCGCCAGAGAGCGTATTTGATGTTCCAGTGCGGTCTAATGAAGTGCATCAGACATCTAGCGGTCAAGAGCGTCCACAATTTGTACCAAGGCCTAACCCAAGCACCACAAGATCTCCAGAGATTGAAGAGAGCAAGTCTATATTTAAATTCCCACCATTCCCTGGGAAGAGGAAGGAGGGGGAAGGCTCCGGTGAGCAATACGGGTTAAGAAATAGTCCAGTGAAAAGACCAGAAGATAATGCGGATAATCACAGGCCGGGATATACTAGACCTTATCACGAGAGCGTAGAATCTCGACCAGGGCAAGGGCATCAAGGAAATCAAATGGTAGGAAATATTCCAAATTTTAGACCTGTTCCAAATGTTCCTCCATATCAGATGACCCCGCCTCACTTGAGTCATTCTGGAGAAGTTCAAAGGCGTCCTCCACCAATCAATTGGTCAAATATACATCAAAACCAACGTCCAAATTATGGCGGAAAAATCGAGGTAGTTAGTCAAGAACAGTTACCAAATAATAACAATGTTCAGCATCCGCATCCCTCGCAGTTCATTCGTCCAACGCCACATTTCCCTCAACGGCCCGCAACTGTATTCATAGTACATGAAACATATGACGCTCCAACGACATCTACCGAACGGTCTCACCAACAACAACCTCAACCGAATCTAAGCCTTAACGAGCGAACGCCAAATCCTGTACCTCATTTTGTAAATCATAACAATCTTCCTCAATTAATCATCAAAGAAATCCCGCCATCAGTCTCATCATCCCCACCTGTGATATCAAGCACTACTGACCATACTACGACAAAGACGCCAAATCGCGGAATGATTTCCAAATTGAATTTCATCCGGAAATTTACAACAACGACCTCTGCACCTCCAAGTTCCACTGAGGAGGAGATTGAGGAAGAAGATTATAGCTCAAATCACAATTACGGCGATAAATTTGTAATTTCTCCTACAATAAAAAATATGATTGAGAAAAATCGAAGACCAAATTCAAATCTCCCCACTGAATCAAATGAGATTACAGAGCAAGAAACGGATCGGCCACCAATTGATAATATCAAAGAATATTTCACGGAAATTGCAGGAAATTTCGGACAAGATTATAGCGGATCTGAAGATTCTGAGAGTATAGTTGATCCCACATCAGAGCAAGTTATAAAATCTCCTTTTGATAAAAATGAAACAATCACAGAGTCTGATGAGCAAGCCATTATTGATGGGTTTCGAATTCCTGAGACATTCTTTTCCTCAGCAAGTTCTCGACCTCCAGTTCTTGGCGGGAATAACCCGTGGTGGTCAGGTGGGAAATCAAGTACACCTCCGACATCCACCGAGCGTCAACTTATTGGAGATGACACATTTATTCGAAGATCTACCACAGAAAGTCCTATTCAACTGACGAAACCTGCACGTATCTCAACGCATCCTCCACCGCCAGCGCCACCTACATCGCAAAATTCAAATTCTCAATTCATGAGACCTACCACGTTCCGGAATACAATGAAACCTACAACATATCGGCCCAAATTCCCAACAATTGTCTCCCCACAATCATTTTATGATGATTCTGAATCAATTGGGGATATAAAAATCAAAAATATGGAACTGCATAAGATTTCAAACGAAACAAGCTCAAATGGCGTAATGAAACCTGGTGGGTTCAAGAATAATAACGAGGGAACTTCTCCAGAATTCTCCTACGAAGAAGAAGATGAATATGAATATAGTAGCGAAGCAAATAATCTTGATGAGGTCAAGACTAAGCTCTCAAAAGGTGACAACGCCAAAGGTGGAAGTTCAGAATCTCCAGATAACCAAATTCAGGCCAATATTACAAAGGAACTTGAAGATGACATTGAAAATTCTTCATACGACCTCACCTCTTTTGAGGAAATCAGACCTCCAGGTTACCCGCCCCTAAATCGGCTCCGTAACCCCGTTCCTCCGGTCATTCCGCAAGATTTTAACAATTTTAATCGAATTCGAGGACCAGGAAATCCAAATCAGCACCGAAACAACCCACAGTTTGGACCTACAGGTCAAAGCAAGCGGCCTACGGCATTGGAGTCCCTCACTGGATTCTTCCGGAATCCTCCTCCGACTCAAAATGGGAACGGATATCGGAGAAGACCAATCAAGCCTCCAAATTATATGATGCCACATTTAAACAATCAATTACGAACGCCACAGCAAGAACCTCAAAAGGATTTGACTCCTCCCGCAGCTCACTCTAACCAACAAAGGCCTACCATGATCCGCCAACGGCCTGGGCAATTTATTCGACGACCTATCCGGCTTCAACCTACAGGTCAAGGTCAATTCATGAGACGCCCTCAAGGAAATGCAGGCCCACCACCTTTTGAAATCCATCCAGCTAATAATATTCGGCATGTGAAGCCAATTCCGTTAAAACCTACACAAGAGATTAATAAGGAGGTGACAACGGTAGATAATTCCATTCGGGAAAATACTTCACAGGATGAAACAAAGGTGAAGCCTACTTTGCCACTGGAAGATCCATCTCAAGAGCTTTATGAAGATGAGCTGGATGACGAGACTCTCAAAGTGCCAACAATTCCCACGCATCTACGGCCAACACATCAAAATTCTCCGCAGAGACCTCTACAGCCAATTGGCGGCCATATAATGAATCAAATTCGAGGAAGACCTGGAGGATCAAGGCCGCCACCGCCACCTTTGCCTTCAAGGCCGGGTCAAGGATCAGGAGAGAGGAATGGACCTCTCCTCCGACGACCTAGACCAAATCTTAATGGACCACCGCCAAAAACAGAATTGGAACCACCTCCTCCAGACTCCTATCGGCTTAAAAATCCAATTCTTGAACTGCCATCAAACGGACCAGTTCGATATGCTCCAGCCCAGCAAGGTCAGCGTCCAAATCTTCTTCGACCCGAGGTCAATCTCTTCAAACCCGCCTCGCACACAATCCACACAATAGCCTCTGTAGATGATGATAATCGCGTTATTGGGACAAATACTTTTACTGCGCTGCTGCCATCTAGGAGTCCACAATTCGCTCCAAGTTCAATCCGGCCCACGCAGAGTTCATCTCTGATGCCAACATCAATTACACAGCTTGTAGCTTCGACTATTCAGCCGGCATCTTCATTAGAAGATGAAGATCTTTATTCGTATGAGGATTCTTATGAATATGATGAGGGAATCAATGAGGTCAAACCCACTCGGCCGATATTTATGACCAAATCCACAATGACACGAAGTAGGGGGCCTACAGGGATCAGGCCTAGTAAAACCGAGACCTCATCGTCAGAAGTCACGAGCAAAACATCCAAATTTGTCACGTACAGTAAAAGGCCGCCATTACTTCCCAAAATCCCTACAACTCCACCACCAAATTCACAAGAAGAGGAGGAGGATAGGCCTACAACATACAAACCCGCAGGATCACTCGTCACAAAGGTTAGGAAGCCATTTATTCCTACGCGAGCTCCTGGTCAGACTTCATGGTTCACAAAACAAAGGACAACACCTGGCCCGATTGAGACAACTACAGTCGCTCCATCTACTGCCAAGAAGCCTTTCCATTTTAACAGGTCAAGGGGTACTACTAGCACAACCTCAAGTCCATCAACGGAAGATGGGAATAAAGAAAAGATCAAATTCTCACCATCAGTACGCCCGAAATATCCATTTGGAACTAGAGGAACTCGCCTCCCATTTATTCCGAAATTAACCACACCTGGACCAATCTCTGTACCATCAACTGTGCCATCAACAGAGGGCGAAGATCTCAAGAGCTCGGCGTCGACATCTTCGGAATCTCAAGCTGAAATGAAGCCAACCACTTTCAGACCATTCAGACCTTACCGGAAACCAGGTTCTGAATCCTCAAAAGAAAAGATTTCCACACTTCTCAACCGATTTGCAACGAGTGGGCCAACTACCCCGCCCTCTACCGAAGTAACCGTAAATGTCCACACTTCAACATCAAGGACATCAACTTCATCATCGCGTGAGACGCCTCTTTCCAAAGAAAACACTTCCGGAGAGGCTTCAAAGGAGACCTATAAGACCAGAGTAAGAAATCGGTACAAGATTAAATCAAGTAAAGAATCTTCCGAAGTCAAATCTGACGAGGAAAATGAAATTAAACCAACAAGGGTGGTCCAAAGTTCGGCGATTCCTGAAAAAGGAGGTGAGAAAACACGGAATTCAATCACGAGGACCCGAACTCGCGTCTCTTTCAATGATATACCACTCCCATCTGAAGAGGAATCCACACGATATATCACACAAACAGAAACAAATACCATGACCTACACCGAGACGGAAACTTCAGTCTTCCTCGATCCATTTGGAGATCCTGTGACAAATACCATCATGATTACAACTACTATTCCGCCTCAAACGCAAATTAGCACAATTATAGGGTCAGTGACGATGGTAAATACTGTCGATATTACTCCAACTGTGGTTAAATCCACGATCAGTTCGGAGGCGACTCGAGGTAAGGCTCACAAAACTAAAATAAAAGGGAAATAATTAAATTTGTTCGTTTTTTAGCCGTTTTCACAATGAGTCGACCTGGACAGAGTCATGAGGGACCTCAAGAGGAAGAGGGAGACGCCCTCGAGAACAAGGATGACTCCTCTGGACAGAATAACCTCCTCCTCGGAGGTGGGATCTCAGTTTCCGGAAGTAGAATTCCTTCAAGCATGGTTCCAACACAATATACACCGCCAACAAATTCGGATCTTTCAAATTCAGTCTCAATGGCTGATCTACTCTTACTTTCTGGCCCAATCTTTGACTCAGAGTCCAGTTGCCGTTCAAATTGTTCAGCTGCCGCTCATCAAATGTGTCGGCCCATTGCAAATGGTACTCGTGTTAAATGTTCCTGCTCACCAGGCTATGCTCGGCTTAAAATGACCTATCCATGTCGCCCTACATTCACCTATGAAATGAGCTTAGCAGTATCACACATGGAGGGGATGTCATTTGATTTCCGTGACCTTAAGAATGAAGCATCAGACGCTTACCTGAATTTTGTAGCAGTTACAAGCGATGCTATTCAACGTGCATTTAAACAGACAGACTTTCGTAGGCAGTTTCAGGGTACGGATATTATGAAAGTAAGTCCAAAGGTGATTGAAAGGAATCGAACGATTGAGCCAAAGGTAGAAATTGACTTCTTGGTACAGCTTACGAGGAATATGAGTGAAAGCCGGCTTAAGAATCAACTTATTCGGACTTTGCAAGGCTCAAATTTCAGTATTGGAGATACTGGGATACTTTCAACAAGGGAAATGGCTGATTTTCAAGCCAGAGGTAAGTTTTAATTCGTATAAATCAAAATTGCAGAGATTTCTCATTAAAAATTCAAAATATATGCATCCCAAAATTAAATAATGCTTGTTTTATTGCAGATTATGACGAATGCTCAAACCCGGATTACAATGACTGCTCCTCAAATGCGGATTGCCTTAATGTGAAGGGTTCTTTTACATGTAGATGTCGTGCAGGCTTCAAAGATCGCTTCAGGAGGAATTCCAAGCCTGGAAGAGACTGTTATGGTAAGGATTTGGATCTAATATTTACAATACTTTTGTCAGATTTGGCACTAGAAATGATATTCCATTGAAATGCCTTTGAAATTCTTGGAAATCCCTCGAATTTGTACTCATTTCAATGGAATTTCTATTGAGGGATACCAGAAATGATGAATTTCACATTATATCTGTCAACATTTTTTAATAAAAAGTATTTTGAACTGATCTGGGAAGTTTTAACTAATGAATAAATTGTTTCATTTGATTTCCAGAAATGGCAGGGTGCGCTAAATGTAATTACAAGGGGAATTGCTATACGGATGTGTATGGGAATTCATCCTGTGATTGTTTCCGATGGTTTGGCGGAGCAGAATGTCAAATCAATTTGAAAGTGTTACTGATTTCCATCATTGGGATTGGAACTGTGCTCCTCCTCCTCGTGTTTATGTGCGTCATCATGCTATGCTGTAAAAAGAAGCGGAATCCTCTTGAGAGAGGCGGATCTGGACGGTTTATGAGATATAGGAGTCCAACTTCACAAACAACTATGGATCGGACTGCCATTATGAATGATTCGGGTAGTTCGGATGGAGCTGTGACTCCTCCTGGCCGGATGGCACATAATCCTATGCATTCACATCATCCACACTCGTTTACACCAGATTCGCTTTTGGTAAATCCTTTTAAAATGCAGTTTCAAAGCTCTAAACCTTTTCCCAAAGCAGATGGAAAGCCCTGACCATCATAAACCTATGCAAAAGACCTCTCGGGGAGGAGACCTTATGAATTTCTCATTGGGGAATGTCCTAATGGATCAACAAGATCGTTCCTTAACTGTAGTCATACCCCGAGGTAAGTCCAAGAGCATGAATTTGAACTTAATTTAATTGTAACTTGAAATTTCCAGCTAAAATCCGACCTCAAGAAGGCAGAGGACCTGGAGTACGACCTCCACCGCCTCTCCCTCAACTTCATGGAGGTCATGGACATCTTAGGGATCTTAGGGAGATTCAAGATAACTCCTCCGAGATTGTAGCTCAGGAGCGAGAGCGAAAACTCATCAATTACCTTGAACCAGGAGCTTTTACACAACATGGCGTAAGTTTACCCGGATTCCCCCAATGAGAATTTGCATTTAATTTTACTTATTTTACTCCTAGTTTAAAAATGGAGCCAATTCAAGCCGTCAGTCAACCCTTAGAGAGAGCTTATTTGAAAAGAGAGGTTTCCGGAAGTTATCTCTGCAAGAAAGGAGGCTATCTTCAGGTTTTAATCTTGAAATTGAATTTTACATCCACTATAAAGTGTGTTTTTTACATAGGAGCACTCGTATCTTCAGGGACGGAAGTGTCTGCCAAAGGAGGGTTAAGGAGGAGGTCGACAGGACTCGAGCCTGAACCTCCGAATACCCTTAAAGGCTATGAAAAGTAGATCCGATCACGATCTTTTTATCAATATTGCATTTTGAAATTAGACTAGTATTTTTAACTCTTTTTTGACAAACTTAGGAGCGTCTCTGAAGCAAGATCCTATGATGAGACAACCGTAAGAAGTCACGCCAAACAGCTATTCTCAGGAGGAGAAAGTTCCCGAGCTTCATGCCTATCCTATCAAAGCCGACAGAGTCACGGGTGCAAGCCACCTTCATATTGCGCTTATTCCGAGGTACCCTATTTACTAATTATATTGTATAGTAAATACGTATTTAGGAAAAAAGCATCTTTGAGTTCAAATTTCAATCTGAAATTCTGCCAATTTATACAGGGGCATACGATGAATGAAAAAGATGGGGCGTCGACAGTGTATACAACTCAGGGGAAACTATTTAGAATGTCACAGGTAACGCCGAATGGTTATTTCCTTATAAAAAAATGTATTAAAAACTTAACAATCAGTTGGAATTCAGAATCTTTTTAATGTTTTTAACAATGAATCATTAATTATTATTAAGATTGACAATGCAAGAGATAAATTAAATTAATACCCTTTCTTTTCAGGACAGCGACAGCGTTTCTTTAAGCGACTAGGACCTAGTAGGACATTAAAAGTGAAACTTATTGGCCAATTACAACTGAATTGCTCATCTTTTTAAGTACTTTCCCGGAGAAAGTTTGAAAGAAATTCCTAAATTAAGTATTTAAAAAGATTTTAAACTTACGGATCCTACCCGCACAAATAAGTACACACCTGACCTCGACTCAATTAGATAGATCTGTGCAATAATTTGTAGATTTCACAGACAAACTATAAGAAATACACCTGTAGGTTACATTATAGTTTATACAATACAATACACAATATAGGTATCGTACGGTAGTAAATTAACTAAAAAATATAGCCTTCAAACAAGATAGACCGTTCTACGTGATTTACCCTACATTTTACAATGTGAAAGGACGCTTTCTCTCTCCTGAGAGAAAGCCCAAGCAGGGAAAGCATTGTAGTTTTTCAAATTATAGCTACAATATGTAGTAGGATATATTATTTAAAGTTAACCAAAAAACTCAGAGCTTTATTTTTATACACAGAATTTTTTATCTAATACTAATACTACAATTACATTTATATATTCAGCCGTAGGGATTAGAATTAAATATTTAGGATTAGATTTATCCATTCACAATTTACATTTCACATATCACCTTCCTCTGTTTTAGCAATCTTCAAGTAGGTAATATTATTGTATAGCTTATGTATTTAAGAATAACCATATTTATTGAGGGGTTTTTAATTTTAAAATAATGTATTTTTTGTGCCAAAGGCAGCCCTTGAATTTCCCTACCTATTTGTAAGATATTTCAATTTCTTCACAATTGTCATTTCGAATTTATATAAAAAACAAACACATAAACCGAGGGGTATAAAAAATACACACATTTATATTGAAATCATTTCTTCTAATTTTATTTCATTTTACAAAACTGGATCTTTCCCGGCGTATACAAAACACAATGATGTATAATTACCAAACTAATACCAAATGTTTAATTAAATATAAATTGTAATTTAATTTAAATTATATTTAAATGTATAAAAATCTAATTGTAGGTTTAATTTAGATTTACAAACTTTTTGCATAATAGCTGTAAGTTAATTAGGTTTATTATTTATGTTTAGCTACTAATTTAAAAAATCGTACTATTATTTAAAGAGAATATTACGTACAGAAATCGATATTACAGAGAAATATATTTAATTTAATTTAATCATGTGGAAAATGATTGTACCTGTGCAATGTTCTTAATCCTAATTAGTGTAATATAAATTAGTATTGAAAAGAATATAAGAATAATATATTTATGAATGAATCTACTATTACAAATGAGAATTTTAGATATAAGTTAAATAAATAATGAAAAATATAACCTTTCCAGCATTAATTTCAAGACTCTTTCATTACCTAATTTAGAATTAGAATGCTTTGGAAGTTTGGACAATGAAATATAGCTTAAAAATTAATTTAAATACAAAAAACACACAAAGAGATCAGATAGAATTGGAAATGTAAAGTTAAGCTATTCAGTAAGGGACTTTGAAGACTCAGAAATCTTCCAATAATCGTTGAAATTGTAGATTTCAAGAAAGAATGAGACTTGTTGGTAGTATCCTCGTCTGACTAAGGTGAATGCGACTGAAATTCAAATTCAAATAAAAGGGAATTAGATCATTTTAAGAATTATAATTTTATAAATCGGTCAAAATCACTAAAAGAATTAAATATATCTCAAATTCGCATTGTAAATCCAAATTACATTAAAAAACAAGCTTAGACTTGAGATTTTCTACGCCTTGTAAGGCAGACAATATTCATTTGTGGCCGGATCAAGCGCAATCACATTATTCTGAACAAAAAATTGAATTTCTTCGGGGGTTAGATCATTTTGCAGCTTTTGGCGTACATCAGGTTTATCAAGAAACCAAGCAATTTTATCCCTAGCACTCAGAGATATCTTCCCCTGTAGGTAGAGCGAGTTGAGCAAATCTTGAGTAAACTTATCCAACTCTACATGAAGTTCTTTAAGGGCAGACAATTTAGGCATCTTGTCCCTTCGTTCTTCCACAACATTTCCAGATCTTAGGGCCATTGTCATTTCCTTTACAGCTTCAATCTCCCTCCGAATCCCTTGTAGTTCAACCTCGGTACTTTTCTTTGCCACCTTCATCTTCATTATATCCTCCCTCTTGGCATTCTCTGCATGTTCAGCTGGATCCAAGAGCCCTTCTACACCACCCTCGACTCGCATTTCTTCCCAGGGGTAAAGTAGACTTCCTCGTGGCTCTTCTGCAGCTTTAATCTTGATTAGATACTCTCGAATGACTTGTAGCCGCTCCTGAGGTTCCTTAAACCTTTCCATTGTGTACCTCCAATCCCATTTATCTTCCACATTAAAATCTCCGCCATTTCTTGCTTCTAATTTCTTTTTTAAATCCTCCAATTCTTCCAGAGTAAAGGGTTCAATGTCTCCAGTCAGGTTCCCCTCAAGTAGTTTGTTCTCTTTTCCTGAAAATTCGCTAAACTTTCGTCTCTTTTCGGTTCCACTCATTTTGTAGGCTAAAATAAAAAATTTACATTAAAATCTCGTTTAAATAGATTAAAATGACATTAAAACGTTACCTTTAATGGAAGCAAGGAAGAGCTTTCAGTTGACCTCGATTTGACCTCAATTTGAAGTTTGAACTCGATTTGATCCGGAAAAATCCCAGAATTTGACAATTTGTCCGATTTTTCAATTTTTCTTGAGATTTTACCGGTATAATTTTTGAGTGATTTCCCCGCGCCAATTTTCACGCAGGTTTTATGCACTTTTTGGAAATCTGACGTTCTTTTTTTGGACAATTTTTTTAATAAAATGCATCTAATTTTAATTTTAAAATCCTCTAATTAACACCACAATTACACCTAGATTAATTTTACGGTGTATTATTAAGCTTGCTTAAAAGGAAGTTTGACCATCCTACATTTAAATTCCTTACGAATATTCTTGTAGTGTAAAATTGCAATACCTTCAATAAACCGCTTCCCAATACTTTCAGCCACCTTGAATTTCTCCTGGAGTGACTTAAACAATATCATATTGATCCGCTTATTATCCTCAATATCTTCAGAGAATCCATGCTCTCTCCCCCCAAATTGTTCAAGCTGAGAACAGAATGCTTCAATCACGGTCAATTGATTCTGGAGGAATTTGACAACTTTTTCTGCTTTTGGGCCGAGTAGACAGCTTTTTCAAATCCAAATAAAAATCAAATGAAAAATATACTATCTTTAATTTAGATCGAATATCCTACCTGGAAGTAACTCGCTTGATATGCCGTACCAATTCAAGATAAATCTTTTCAAGGGAATCCGTTTTATAAAAAGTTTTACAAAGTTTTGCCCATTCATCGTGAATCACCGATACATTTACATAAGAGCGGATTGTACGAACAAAATGTAGCATTCGGTAAGAGTAGTGAAAGAGTAGGGTCCTCTCATGAGATCGATCCCCTTTGAAAACTATTGGAATGTTTAAAGGTATTGCCACTTTAATTTCTAATGTAGTAATATACCCTTTGATTTAAAGATGTGGGAAGTCCTTTCAAGTAGAATTTCTACCCGAATAAGCTGCATAAGAAAACTATACAACCTCTCATAATGTGAGAGCATCTCTTCAGTTAGAATAATATTCAGGGGCCAGCCAACCATGTAATTTAACCGGATTTCATTCAGAATTGAGTACTCTGTATGACATGGGGCAAATGTTAAATAAGTATAATATTGGACTGAGAAAAGTCTGAAAAACCTCACCTGAAACAATTTTATTTGAAGATGAAATCGAGTCTCTAGAGAGTGTAGAAGCTGTAGATTGCCGTGTAGTCTCTTTAGGTTGAGGGTTTGGGTATTCTTTCCCAATTGTAAATGCAAGGTTCTTAAGGAGCGGATTATTCTCCTCTGTTTCAAGTGCAATTGAAAGAGCTTCTTCGAGGATTGAGCTTAATCTTCCTGCGTTTGCTGTTAAATCTCGATTCGATTTAATTCTTCCACCTTTGACCTGTTTAATTGGGCAAAATGAGTATATTTTACATTGAAATCCAACCAAACTCCAGAAAACTTGTAATATATACCTCGTTAATTAATAGTTTGCAAAGTTGATGTGCAAATACTCCATTCTGAAGAGCCAGAACTGTAATTTAATGCGAATAAATCAATTAAAATCATTTAAAATCAAAAGGATTAATTTTTTCAAGGTTCTTAGCTTACAATTATGGAGAGCTTCAACATGCTGAAATAAATTGTTTTTAACGATGAAATGGTGCAATACCGTTGTATTTACCATTCTACTCCTGAAATATCCCCAAGAAATGCATTTAAAATACATTTAAAATGAAATATTAGAATAAATTAAAAGGATTTTAGGACTCTTACTGAGCTTCCAGAGGAATAGCAATACTCTGGGATAGGAAATAACTCATTGAATAAGGCTCCAATTTAGTCTTTTTGGCCTGAGGTACAATTTCCTTCGATGTCTCTTCAGGTGTGAACACAGGAGTAGCGAATTGTTTATCATAATCGGCTTGATATGCAGGTGGCTTTGTGACTATAAAGGAAATGTACATTTTAAACTATTTTAATACATTTAAATTCCATTTAAATCCTCACCTATAATCTTATCCGGGTTGAATTTGACTTCTACATCTTCAACTGACACTATTCCTTCCGGTTCTGGCTCTGTGTGTGAGATTTCTTTAATTTGGGGTGCATCTACAATGTCTCCACAGCCTTGTACTTCCACTGGCAGTATTGGAGAAGGTCCAGGTAAATTGGGAATGATCCTAGGTGCTTCCGGATCAGGATTCTCAATTGCTACGATCTCCCTATGTGCAATTCCACTCAAATTATCATTAGACCAATCACGTAGAATATCCCCTCTAGCTCTATCTTGTTCCCATTTTGCATTCCTCTCATATATCTGGTCATTGTACTCCTCATCTCTCCGATATTGCTCCAAATCCTCTATTCTTGACCTCCGCTTCCTTTCCTTCCCCTCTTCAATCTGTTTTTGCAAAGCTTCGGAAAGTTGCCTTTGCGTCTCCCTTCTCCTGACCTCCCTCTCCGCTTGGAGTGCTTCTATTTTTTCTTGTAATTCACGCCGATTCACTTGAACCAAATGGAAATTGATATCTACCAACTTTGATGAGCTTGCGATAACATCATCGATGGCAGTTTGAATCTCAGTGCTTAGGTGCGAGTTTAATTCAAAGAAATGAAGCATTTTTGAATCCCAAAATTCTTCAAGGGTTCCAATTGCGACGAAATCAAGGTGGGGTTTGAGAAAGAGATCAATATCAAAGCCGAATGGGTTGGCATTTGAGAATGCGGAGCCCTAAATAAAGTTGAAACATATTTTAAAGGCATTTTCATGTGGAAATGTGATGAATTTTTCAATAAAAATTCCAAACTTACGGAATTGAGTATTCTAATTAGAAGATTCATAGCCTTTCCAGTTTCAAACAGAGTACCCGAGGATTTCTCAAGAAATGGTGGGATTTTATCCTTTGAAACGAATTGTTTTGTCCAGAATCGGCGATCCTCGTATTCTCGAGGTATCCCCTACAATTTAAAAATGGTATGAGTTCGTATATGAATATTTGTAAAGCTATTCCTGAACCTTTGAGAGAGCTCTTTCAATGTGAAACTCATTAGAAGGGCCTACAATTCCTCGAAATATCCAATCTGAGACGTATCTAATTAAAAAACAAATTGGAAATTCAATTAAATCGCTCAATTTCAATCAAAAAGCTTCAATTAAATATTTTATGGCATACTTTAAATAGGAAGTCGCACATGCATTGAATAAGCTCTTGATCAGGTCAGAAAGCTCGGGAATTTCTTGAATAAACAGTAGGTTATTAAGCCCAGCGATAAGGCTAATGATATTCTGGTTCACAAACTCGTCCAGAATGTGTTCGAGGGCATCCATTTGTAATTGGAATGGCTATAAAATGAATTAAAATGTTTTAAAAATCTCAAATTAATTTTAAATTCTGTGAGAACCTTAATGAATTTGCGGAGCTGGAGAAATGACTTGAATTTTGGGCCTTTAACCATAAGTATAATCTGGTATATCTTCAGGTAATCATCAACAAATCGAAGGAAAGAAGAATACACAGCATTGACCTCACCCGTACTCACCGTACCACTAATCAATGCAACCCTCCCCAATCTCTTGACCATATTTCCAATTTTGATGAAAGGTTGGCACAGATTATAAAGTGTAGTGGGTGTCAGGCCATGTACAAGGATTCTAGGGTTCTTTTTAAACACTCCTGTGTGACCCTTATAAGTAAATGCTGAGGATTCACGTCCGGAAATTAAATGTACGACTGCCCCTATGAATTTGCTCAATTCCATGTACACTGGTTTCCCCATTTCGGATTTAAGCTCTTTAATTACAAAGGATGTGGCAGAGGGTGGGATCCTCCTCCAATGGTGGTCTATGACCATTCTGGACTCTTTGAAATTCATATTGTCCGAGAGGTAGGGAACGGTTTTGGACGGTTTCTTTTTTAAAGGCGAAGATTTACGGGTTTGACGAAATGCAATTGGCTGTAAAATTAATTGAAAAGACAATTTTAGGCTACAGATTTTATGTAACATTTTATAGTTAATTTGTACCTCAACCATGTCATCCCAAGTGGCCAATTTGACCTGCTCCGGATCAAATTCATTTGACATTTCATCCCATTTAATTTCACCATCATCTTCCTCAAGGTCCGCCGGAGAAATAACGAGCTCCTCCTGCAGTGGAGGTGTGGTATACCCTTCGTCCTCCATCCTGGAATTTATTAAAAGATATTAATTAATTAATTAGCTTTAATTAGAAGAAATTACAAAATTTTTACCCGAGTTGGAATTCTGTTTTGAACCTTCATTTACCGCCTTACGAAATTGGCTCTATTCTGCGATATTGCAACATTTATTCAATTTTTACACGAGGCTTTTGAGGACTCTCGTCACTCGACCCGGAGACTCCCGAAGATTCGGACTAATATCGGTGGACAGGATGTCAATTCAATTCAATTATTTCGTCAGACTCTTGGGAAAGCTGTTGGATAATGCAGAATCAATTTGAGCAGAGGCAGGAGCCTGAAAAAACAGCATTTTTAGACTTGGTTCAATTTTGGAGGTACACCGTACGGCCGGATCGTAAATAACTTTAAGCAGGTTTGTAAGAATTTAATTGGATTGAAATTGATTAGTTAACTAGTAAATTCTAGTCCATTTTAATAGGTGCGTTTAATTAAATTGCAGGGAATGACGAGATATATCCAGATTTCAATTTTAATGGAATCCCGCATGGCCCGATTACCGGCATTTTGTTTTTTAAGCAGCGTGGCAGCGTGCTCGACTCAAAGTCTTTGACTTGCAGGTAATTAATTGAGCTAATTAATTAGGTAATTAGTGTGGGAGATTAAAGGTTTATTAGAACAGCCCCTTACGAACGAATTGTTAAATATGATGAGCATTTTATCTGACACATGTCCTCGAAAGAGGTGTGTAATATGATTCTTGTTTTAATTTCTGATCGCAATTCTTAATTAATTAATTATACATGTATTTAATATTAATTTGGTAATTGAGATTTCTGAATTTAATGTAGGCCCTTTATTTTGTGTATTACTTTGCAGGTTTAACATGGCCAAGCCGGACTTTACGATAACCTGGATCTGATTTTTCGTGGAAGGTGAGCATTTATTAAATTCAAAGGCTTAACTGCCATAATTTAAGATTTTGTAAATGATGAGATTAATTCTGACACCTCTAATGAGCCGTGTAATAATGATTCGAACTTTTATTTTTTCTGAAATCTACATTTAAAAATTTGAAATTAATTCATTGCCGATTTAGCCTTTAAATTAATTGAATTTGTTATTTTTATTGCAGGTGCTAAAATGATGCTCTCCAAATTCAGCTTCTCATCCTTAAAACAGCCAGCAAAATAAATCCCATGTAAGTTCAAAGCTTTTAATTTAAAACTTTTTGCAAAACTGCTTATGATGAGAAAGATGACGAGTCCGAAGTCAATCAGAATTTCCTTATTTTGTGTTTCTTTTCCCCAAATGTTCTATTTGGATTTTAATTGGAATAATGGAAGGAAATTCTTTTAAGTATGACGAATATAGGCATTTGTCTGAAGCTTTAATTAATTAAACAAATTGAAACTTTGATGAACATTGCAAATTGGATATCTTAAAGATTTTTTGTTTAAAAATTGCAGGTTTGAATTGAACTAAAGATCTAAAGTCCACTGAAACTTCCAGTATGAAGTCGTTGAGAGGATAAGGGTGAGTGAAAAGTATTTTAATTTAATTAATAAAGCTGCTATAATTATGATTAGAATTATTATTACTGAAATCTCTTGTGATTCTTTTAACACAGCAAATCAAATCTGATTCAAAGCTTTAAAATTAATTATTCAAAATGCACGTTTTAAATCAGAATAATCTAATTGTTTTTTACATATTTTCAAATTACAGATTCCATAAGAAAGATGAACTCTTGCTCTTCAAACCTGCCTTAAATCTTAAAATTACACTCAGGTTAGCGGCCATTTTAAAGCATTAAAAATACATTTAATTTTAAACTTTAAATTAATGATGACATCAAATCTGACACCTCTAATGAGCCGTGTAATAATGATTCGAACTTTTAATACATTCTGAGAATTTGAGAAATATTAAATTAATCAGAATTTGACCTCGAGAATTAGTACAATTTTTAATTCTTTTTATTTTTTATTTGAATTTCAGAAACCAGATCTCGGATTGATATTTAGAAGAGATTTCAAGACTTGAATCATGCACATGCATCAGGATTGCGGTTGTGAATGTGGCCCAATTAAAAACAATATAGAAATTAAAGATCATGTCTCTCGGTACGAATTTAAGATTTTTGTACGAAATAAATTGGTTTTTGCACAGCTAATTTCAAAATAACTCGATTGCGTTTTTTTGTTATTTTTGTACTCACAAAGCATTTGTTTTTTATTTCCTTTTAGTTTGGCTTTTAAATAATTATGCAGTCTGCACTGATCCCAAGTTCATAAATCGATTCATTGAAGAAAACCAGGCTAGGGTTTGTTTTTTATTCGAGTTACAAACTTTCAAGTTTGGAAAGGAGTAGGAAACTCAATTAAATCACCAATATGTACCCAGCTACCCCACTCCCAAATGGAAAGGTAAAGAGTCAAGTATGATGTTCCTTTGATCGATTTTTCTCGATCCAATTATGCCCCCATTGTATTCTTTCAAAAGGACGATAGACTTGGTCAAATAGAGTCTCTTGAAGTTGTTTGTTTGTTAAATCAATTAATTAAATTGAGTACATTTCCTAATACAACTTTGAATCCTTTTTAAGAATTTTTTCAGCTATCCATTTACCAGTCTCCAGATCTAGCTGTTTTAAATTTCGGGTCTAAGGTTTATATTTTATAATGAATCAATGATTTAATCGCTTTCTTGCGAAAGACTTTCTTGCAAAAAGAGTTGCAAAATTGCATGCATGCATGATAAAATCAGACACGATGTACTAAATCACCTCGTTAGTGAAATACCAAAATGCCGAGGGGGCTTTAATACACCAAAGTGCTTTCACTTAATCTCCTACCTTTCACTCTACTTTCACTAGCAGTCTACAACGAAGCATGTACTATAGGAGACTCATATCAAATACCCTACCTTTGGGCTAAAAAGTCGACTCTTTTACAAGTTTGAAGTTATTAGATATCTCTCTATCCCTCGAGCTAATGCAGATATTCTAGGTAGAATTTCAAACTATATTTATAACTTTATAAATAATCTACTCAACTCAATCCGAGCTCCTTCAATTAAGAGTATTAAAGGACCCCTTGAGAGCCTACTCGTAGTTTTATAAGTATGAGCTCAGCCTTCATTTCAGCGGATTCACAAAGTCACTTTAGCTTATATTGTAGGAATTAAACTTAGCTATACCCCTATTGTCAAATAACGTACTTATAAAGCTAAAATCCAAAGTTTTAATCCATCATCTCTGGCTGACTGACTTTCTGACTTCGCGATTTCTGATTCGCAAAAATCTAAAGATAGACATGTCGTGGATAGATCTATTAAACATTTCACAATATTACTTTTGCTTTCACCACTCCTCCTCTAACTCTCCAAACCGCATAATTCCCACAAATTCGCAAAGGTTTACAAACAGATCGATCCATACCAGCAGAATGGAACATTGGGGGCAAGCTCAAACATTTGTGAATTCACAAGTCGAATCTCATGCCTATATTCATGCGAAGCGATCTGTGTATACATACAGAATTTCTCTTGCTTTTTGGTGGTTTTTCGTGTTTGCTTATTCGAGGAGCTGTGTGCACTTTACTATTGTACTATATAGGGGTGTGCATTTAAAATCTACATCCTGCCGTACTCTCCTTTAATAGATTTTTGACTAGATAGAGACTTTCTCCTTTCAAATATTTTAGACACATATATCTAGTCGGGCGAGAAAGTAGGAGAAAGTCCACCCAATGTTAAATCTGGTATACTCCTGGAAGCGGAAATACCCAGTGTTTATGCAGCTGCGCTTTTTCATCGAACTCCTCGAATTCGGGGGGATCCGGAGCGAAACAGCAGCGGGTTTTGGCCTAGTTTTGTCCCATCAAGTCTTTGAACCAGTTCCACTTGGTCTTTCCACTGGTGAACTTGCCCCAGATTAGACGACTCCACGAATCTCCTTGCTTTATCACGCGCCTAATACTAATTAGACCTTCCCTCCTGGGAAGAATAGATCAATTAGCTATATAGGCTTATCCAAAACCCATTTGCGTGTTATCTTTCAACCAGTGCAACCACTGCAACCCCAAGATCCAAATTAATCCCAAGTTCATTTGAAACTGCTCCAAACTTGAGTATTTGCAAAGAGTCAATTTGTTCAAATATTTGTAAACAAGCTTGTTCTTTCCCTTCTAACACCTTCAGCTCCCTCAACGTCAGGATGGACACGGAAAAGGCTACCACGTCCAAAACAAGCCCCGAAGATGATGGAGAAAACCCAGAGGAGGAAGAGATTGACGAGTAAGTTTAAGTTTTAAGGCACTCCTGACCATCTGTTAGCTTTCTATTCAGACAGGCATTCCCCCCGAGAGTAAATATTCCTTACAATATGAGAAATGAAACTTTTGAAAGCCCCCTACAAAACTTCAAGCCTACAATGTAATGGCATTTTGAATTTAAAGCATTAGGCAGCTATAAAATTGAAGATATAAGCTATGTCATAGGAGATACGAGATTAATTAATATTATATAGAATACTTGTAATTCCATTTAGACAGGTCTTAATACATTTCTTATCTAATCCTAATGCAAATATGGATAGAAGTTCTCCAGGATCAGTAGGTAGATGCTGAAGTTTTATTTACCGTGCATTTAGTATAATAGGTATTGTAAAATTGTATTACAATACGAAATATGCAAGCTAGGATATATCAGTAAATCTCATAATAGCTTAGCATGAGCATTGTGTAATTAGAATTTAATAGGATTTATTATGGCTCTAATTCACCTCGTGAGTATGACCCAGTGTATAAACCATTTAAAGGGCCGTTAGCTACAACTGCAGAGCCTGGGAATGTACGCAAATTCAAATATTGGAATTAATTTCAACCTATCCCAGGGGGGAATTCCAAGCGAAGGTAATCTCCTTTGCACAATCCTCGGATTACCAGATTATTATTATAATATAAGCCTTAATTAAAACTGCCTAGAGTTATTGATATATCATTTTGAGCCATACTTTGACACAGTGCACATAATCCTGCCTATACAATCTATAGCCGATACCTAATTTTTTAAAAGAAATATCAGATTTACATTTTGCATAAGTATAAATATCTGTCCAAAAACTTTGTCTTTGTGTAGTAGTCTGTAGATTATATCAGTATCGAATCGTGGATTTATCGAAGTAATCGATAATGTTTTACGTATATCATATGTAGTTTTCAAAGCCCCGAACATATTGCTTTCCTTCCAATTTCTCAACGTTAAATCAAGATAAACGAAGGGCTTTCAGTGCTCAGTATGAGTAGCGCTGGCTAGCTCTCATTCTAGGCATGAAAAATCTATTTCTGTTATTTATAGGAGAGCTATTTTGGCATTTCTTCCCAGTACTTAAAGCTTTCCATGCATCGAGTTAGGAAGGGGAAGGACAGGGCTGTCATAAAAGTTTATTGGGGGTTGACATTTGACCTCGGGAAAAAATATTTTGATGTGATCCACCCGGTTTCCTTTCATTTGTACGTCTCAGCACTCTCCATTCCTAATAAATTCACTCTCAAACTTAATTAAAGCTTCAAAGGATCATTTCTATCATCACTTTTAATGAAGTTTTAGCTGATTAGAGCTAATTAGTCATTAATCAAAGGATTTCCACGAATGCTGATCTTTCGTCAAAGGTTTCAATTTCACAGGCTCGCAATAAATGATGAGTGAGAAATGATATCATTGAGAAAAGGTCATGGGGTGAGTTTACAATCCCTACGAGACAAGATGAGAAAAACCACTCCTTAGCCACTACGCATCATACTTTCCTGCTCCGCGCTGTTCCGCTGAGGCGGTACACAGAGAAAGAGCTCCTTAGAAGC
>JAAZTK010000175.1:0-26776 GCA_036507255.1 Megalothorax incertus | reverse complement strand
ACTTGAAAATTGGCTTGTTGAACAAGCTACGAATCTGTCTTAAATCACATGTAACTTGCGAATTTAGCCGTGCATGCAGGAAATGTTGATGATTTCAATCTGCCCTATAAGCTAATACTCACATCTTTTATGCAGGAATATTCTTGAAGCTCTGTATTGCCATTACCATCTGAATTGGGATTCATTTATTTCCATTTGAGAGAATTTGAGCTAATCTGCCAACTTTGGGTGAATTGGGATTGAGGGGGAATAGATCTGTAGGTTAAGAGATCACAAGTAATCAAATGTAGACTCAAGATAAGGAGGGTGCTCGAGTACTAGCTGCTAATGCCTACTGACCACTCTATATTCCTACAATATCATATACAGATATTAGATATGGGGCACGAGTGTTGGATCTTAAGAGAACTGAGAAGAACTGAGGAGAGAAGGGTCAAGGCTCGATGATGCAACCAACGAGTACGCAGATTTACTCTTGAGGAATTCTCAGAATGAGGATTTACAATATAGGTAGGTAGGTACCAAAGGAGAAGGGGTCACCTCACACCTAGGGCACTGGGTCGAGCCCTAATTGTATTCAGGATTTGTCAAATCCACACGTTTTAATCGAAATCTGAATCTCTGAATCGAGCTGTATTTCGAATTTATGGAAAAATCTTTAATTTACTCATTAAATTAAATTCTAGGCTCATCTTTCCATTGAATTTATGGATAAAATTGACTTGCATAACACCTCTGTGCCGCTTTTTGCGTTTTTACACCCTTTTAAAAGCCGGCACCTTCGAGATCTCGAGAATTCTCGAGGAATTGAGCATTGGAGAGCAAGGATATGGCCATTATACTGTACAAAAAAGTTGCTACGAATAGTTCTGGTAAAGTTCTCGACGAATCAACTTCTAAAACCCATAAGAAGCCCTCAGAAGGGTGAGAATGCAAGGAGATGGGTGCAAAAACTGGACTACCCTTGACGTAAATTTTTTCCAGATGTGTATTTACTTTTATTTGAGTACTAATCGTATAAGTATAATGATTACATATTTAAATGTAGGTTATTTAATTGGAAGAATGCCCCCAAATAATATTTACATGGGCTGAAGGGGGGTGCAAATCAGCAAAAGACGCTGAAGGAGTCAAGAGAAACTTGTATTTGTGTATTTGCATTTGCTAGAAAGCTCATAATTAATATATTATGGGGGTAGTGTACCTGAGGAACACAAGATCTTGTTTATGCCGCTATTCCATACCTACTTTCTATTGGGGATATATGTAGGAGGATATATCCCCATTTGGTTTCCCTTTCCATTCATTCTCAAAAACAGAATTGCATATGCCTTTCTTGAGTTACCGATATATCCTAGATGGGTTCATGAAATCAAAGTCCATTCCTCTATACCATGAGGAGTGGGTCCGGAGAGATATAGGGAAAGATAAGAGATTTGAAAAGTACGTACTATGTATTGGACAGAGCTTCCCATTCCCATCAGCAGCAGCAGCCAACAGCTCTTGATTGCAATTTCTTTTCAGTTGGCCCCAACCAAGTAGCTCGTAGACTCCTCCGATCCTTAAACTGTTCTGTGTGCATGTCCAAACCGTGTAACAAGTGTGTGAGAAACTTATCCGAGTGATTTCTGATTAGGTCTAGTGTATTTAGATCCGATAAACCGATTAGAGGAATTGGGGAACCCGTTTCAATTGCGGAACAAGTGTCATTTGTGCCTAAAAACGTGCAAAACTACTCCTGGAATTAATTTGAGTCCGGTTTTGTAGGTTTCTGATTTATTTACATTGCTAAACGGTTTGTTTTGAGCTTTGGGGATTTGATAGTCTGAAAGTTGACTGTTTTTTGGGGTGATTTTGAATCAAAGATTGAATTTACATTGGGTTGCATGCAAAATTTAGTCAAAAAGTATGGAAATCTTATCCTGCCTCCTTATAAGCCTATTTTACTTGATAATATTCTGTGGGCTACTCCAGTTTAACACGGATTCTGTCCATCTAACAGTCGGACAGGTCAACGGGGCCAACCACTAAGCTCCTCGAGTCCCCCTAAAGGTCAGGGCTAGGTTACAAACAAGGTAAAATTTGACGATATGCCTACAAAGTTTGTATTTGGGGATTTCCAGCCTCTCCAATTAATTTCCCGGAATGCCCGATTTAATTAAGGGGCAATTAATTGTACAGCAATTATAGACACTTGAGAATATGACGGCCGAAACGCGTAAAAAATCATGATTAAATATTGTTTGGTGCAATTGCAATGCTGTGAACTTGTGAGCATTTAAGCCTGGGATTTAGCTTTTAATTATGGGAATCAAATATGTGTTTATTATAAATACTACTTCTACGAGTACTAGTAGGGAACTTTGTGTATTATTTAATCGGAAGAATGTAGGACTAGGTAATTAAAACCGGCATGTATTGTAATATTATTACAGTATTACACATTTGGATCTTGAGGGGTATTCGTATTTCCTCTGGGTGCAATGTCATCTCAATGTGAGTTAGCTTGATGCATTTAGCATGTAGAGAGTGAAAGCTGTTTGGCCGATAGTTGGGGCCAATTAAACAGGTTCGGGATTGATGCCCATGTCATCAATAGTCGTATATATCTCATAATAGAAATTTGCAAATTCTATTAGTATTACTCGTATAGGTATTTTAAGGATCTTATATATTTAGAAGATTCAAATTGCAAAGTGTTTGCGAATTGGAAATCATTTCCTGTACTATTTACATTGGATATACCTATTAGGCTGTTAGTATACAACTCCTATTATGTATTACCATATCATATGTAGGTATGACATGTAATTGCTCTTTATTTCCTCCAATTTGGATGGATTTATTTGCTAGATGGTAGTATAATGATATGCAAGGAAGTGCATTCGGAATGGGTCATTTAAATTATTAATAAATTCGGCGAGAATCAATTCGTGAATAGATCTTGAGGGAAAGTTCTATCTTGCCATGTATCCAAGAACAGGATGTCATCAAAAGGTCTATCAATTTGCATTATATTGGGAGTTCTAATGGACACTTAATTAAAGAGCTTGTTAAATGAATACCTTTTAATTAGAGTTACAATTTGTATGCATGTTTACATGTGTAAGAAATAAATATAAATGGTAATTTTGTCCTTCAAGACTCCAGAATGATACTGAATTTGTACGCATTTGACTCGCATGTTTAAGAAGCATATTTGTATTTTTTTTTGCGATTCGTAAGTCTTGGAAGTTGTGGGATTTTCCCCTCAAACATGATTAATATATTAAATCGGGAGCGCATTTTAATTGAAATAATTAAATTTTAATATGGGGTACATTTATACGGAATATAATGAAACTTAACGAGAAGTTTACTTTATTTCACTTTTAGTTCTCGGCTCGATCCCCCCGATCCTGTCATCCTCAACGGTTCCCAGAAGCTCTCCAACGGATCTGGAGGCGGCCTTTCCCTCCGGAAGAATCAATATAATTCAAATAATAACAACGGGGTTACCACTACCCTACCCAGCCACCAGCAGCATCAGCAGAATGGGAATGGGACAAAGTCAAATGGCCACTGTGTTCCAGAAGTCATAAAGCCTGCCAGTGTACTTACTTCGTCAGACCATCACGCTTACCAAGGAGGCAAGTCTCGTGTCCAGGAAGTCTACTCGCAAAATTCCAAACGAGACGGGGACTTTGAAGAATCGTACATCTTTGTCTCCTCAGTTGTAAGTGGGATTTATCATATATGGAAAGAAACGTAGATCCTATAGGCTAACTTTGTAATATTTAGAATTACGCAGCTCAGATTGTTTTTTCCCATACACTTTTTTTCAATGAATTAATATTTATAAATTATTACGAGAGATATGGGAGTGCCATAATGATAAATACGAGCCTAGGCTTAAGTATGCTTGAAAAACTTGAAACTCTTCCTTATTTAACTTTATTCAAATTTAAAAGCCTTGTCATTCCTTGTCCATTTCTATTTTTGAATTAATCCCAGCCAGCTCAAGTGGCACAGTGAAAGTGTAGGTGCACCTTCAACGGTCAGTTACACATGTGTTTACAGATATACGAGTAGTAGGTATCATATAACCCCCTCGTAATAGATATCTCGTAAGAGTTTTATAGATAATCTGACGTTCTATTGTGATTTTTAAGTAGTATTAATACTTACAAATGCTAATTGTTTTCCTAAATAATCCTACATGTGATTTTAATGTGATCCTAATTTTTTAATGTAATTTATTTTAATTTTATTAAATTCGTACAGGTGGTTTTAAGCGTTTCACTTGCAATGGCAGGTATATATTTTGATTTACCATTAAAAAAATGATTTTTTAATTAAAAAATGTGTTATTTCCTAGCCATTGGAATAGTCTCGGCTCAAGACTGGCTCTCGTTCCTCACAATAGCTGCTCAACTTCTACTTATTGCATTCGCAATCCTCGCTATTTATTTCCACAGAACTATTCATATGGTAAGACTAATCCTAAGAATAAGTTCTACTATATTGAGATATTTCATCGCACAAATGAATACAATTCAAATGGTGGAGGCTTTAAAACTTGAAATTTTCAAATAATGAATGGATTAAATACATTTTATTTCATTTACTCAATTTGCAGATTTACAAAACACTCCCCAGGGACATTAAGGGAGGGATCCGCTATGCTCAAGTTCTATTCCACGTGCACCGAGCTCAGAGGAATAACTGGACAGTTCATAAAGTATTTTCAAGAAATGCAAAAAGGCATCCAGATCGAGTTTGCTTTTATTTTGAGGACGATATATGGACATTTAAGGATGTAAGTGTTTATTTCATAAAAACGAGTGCAAAAACCTCCAATATTTATTTTTAGCGTCCATTTTTTTGCTAATTTGCATACAATTCCTTTTTTTCCTTCCAAGGTGGACGAGATGAGTAACCGAGTAGGGAATTTCTTTGCGAGCCAAGGGCTAAAGAAGGGAGATTCTGTAGCTCTATTCCTTGAGAATCGTCCAGAGTATGTCTGTTTCTGGTTGGGGCTTTGCAAGGTATGTCTGGAAATCAAATGATGTCCAGATTGATGGAAAATCCATGTTTTCATTCACCTAAATTTTATCTATTTATCGTAGATTGGTGTAGTTCCCGCACTGATTAATTTCAACCTTCGCCTCCAACCCCTACGTCATTGTATCGAGGTGGCTAATTGCAAAATGGTCATTTACGGGTCAGAACTGACGGGAGCGCTTCAAGATATCCTCGACCTGGGTGGACTAGAAGGGGTAACCCTTTGTTGTCAAAGTCAATCTGGAAACGTTCCTATTAAAGAGACGCTCCTACCGAATGCCATTGACCTCGAATCGGTCCTTAAGGTATTTTTATTATTTTTTACTCATATTTTGGTCCTTTGGAGGGAATTTAATCTTGTTTTTTATTGAAATTGCAGTCAACTCCGAATACAAGGCCTACACCTTCGGAACCTATTAATTTCTCGGATAAACTCCTATATATTTTCACTTCTGGAACCACTGGTGCGTACATCCACATTTTAAAGCAATTTGCAATGATTTTAAGACGTTTTTGTATTTCAGGTCTACCAAAAGCTGCCGTAATTAAGCATTCTCGGTAAGGGAGGGTTCTTAAAACCGATTACAAAAAAACTAATGTTAATTGGAGGGTTTTAAACTTTTAATTTACTTAAAATTGACGGATTTCTGACAAATTTTTCCCCCAATGTGTGACCTGTAGTTATATAATGGCCGTGAACGGGATATGGCAAATGACAGGGCTTAGGGAATCTGATGTAATTTACACTCCACTCCCAATGTATCACACTGCATCAATCGTGGTAGCTATTGGACAAACCCTAATCAAGGGCTGCCGAGCTGTTCTTCGAACTAAATTCTCCGCCTCTGCCTTTTGGATTGATTGTGTCCACTACAAAGTCACGGTATGACCTTCGATCGTTCTTGGCCGAGGAGTTTTCAAATATGAAATTATGCCCCCTCAAATAACCCCCACTTTCTCACTCTCTTTTTTGGAGGCTTCGATCTTTTATTCTTCCATTTTACAAAATTTTGTACATTTCACTCCTCATCTCATTGTAAAATACTCCCTTTAGCCTTAAGGGAAGCTGAGCTCATGGATCTAAATCTCTAAAACCACACTTACTCCGCTCATAATCCCATTCTTAAAACAGTTTAACCTTTTAATTCGCTTTTAATTAATAATATAATATTAGCCTAGCTTAGCGCTTGCATACTAAAACAAATTAATCTTGTACAATATTTAAAACTTGATAAAAGTATTGTAGTATTAATAGTAGAAATCGAATAGAACTATTGTGAATACTCATTCTCAATACTTATAAAATATAAATAATAGACTTGAAACTAGATTTGATCATTTGATTAAAATTAGAAATAGGGGTAAATGTAATGTAGAGCAATTTTTATTTTTATTCAATATAAAGTTTAGATTATTTTAGTAATTTTAGATACTAGTTAGACTTAGGATTAGATATACTAGCTCACCAAGTAGCTTTACATTAGTTGAACTACAGATATCAGATAGTATGTGCTGAAGATCATTTTTATGTAAGTTATCCGTATTTAATATAATATTATAGGTATTTATTAGAAGAAGTATTATATTCGTATTATCGATTTAGAATCGAATGAAGATTATTTCAAAACTTAAGCGAAAGGAAAGATTAACAATCTAAATTTTGAGAATGATAGGAAAATGTATCATCACTGATCAGATTCCATATACTAGTTACAATATTCTGAACATTTCTGACGCTTAACAGCTCTGACCTGACTTTACCAATTGACCTGTTTATAATACTCTTATTCTATTAATTTACGAAATAGGAATATAATTATGTAAATACTAATCAAAATTGGTGGCGGATCCGCGCCTTTTCTCCTTCCAGGTTCATTTTCTTCACAATGGGGATCCATTTATTTTATCGGCGTCTCGGACAAGGAAATCATCTACGATCCACTCCCACTCTATCATACTGTAATATAAATTCACCCCTCTAATCTAATCGCTCTTACTAAATCCATTTTGCTTTACCCCCTTCCCCTTGATTTTAGGCTGGTGGGATGATAGGAGTCGGTCAAGTCCTCCTTCATGGAGCTACGGCTGTGCTGCGGCGAAAGTTTTCAGCGACTGCCTTCTGGAAAGACTGTCAGAAATACAAATGCACGGTACTTGCACCCTCCGTTTTAAAAATTTGTAACTTTGAACGAAAAAAAATAGCCAAAAATGCATGCTTTCAATCCATTTCGCTCAATTTCTCCAGTCATGAAAAATATGATTCGTGCACTTTTGTAAAAAAAAAAACCTTTATTTCCCCCCTTATTTCTAAATGAATGTAAAAAAACATTGTAAAACATGTACAAAACCATTAAAATTCAACCATTTCACTTGCAATTAACCCTTTCTCTGTTTCTTTTCTTCAATCCCCACCCCCTGTCCACTAGATAAATGTATGTAGTTGATTTGAGATTAATTAGATATTGTACAATTCCCATCCGCAGGCTGCTCAGTACATTGGGGAGATTTGTAGGTACCTGCTAAGTCAGCCAAAAAATACCTACGCCACTCATAAAGGTAATTTGTGGGTTTTTTTCTTTAATTTTGGAATTTCTTTGAATTTTTATTGAAATTCTGCTCTGATTTTTAAAAAAATTGTTGGAATTTGAAGTTTTACATGTAATTTGCTGGGATTTACATGCAATTTAATGGATTTTATTTGTTTGACAGTTCGTCTGATGTTTGGAAACGGCCTAAGACCTCAAATCTGGCACGAATTTGCCTCCAGATTCAACATAAAAAACATTGCAGAGTTTTACGGAGCTACTGAAGGGAATTGCAATATCAGTAAGAGCGAAAAAACAATTAAATTTGATTTTTAGAGCAGTTTTTAATGTAAATTCTCTGAATTTCAGTCAACATTGACAATCGCGAGGGTGCTGTTGGATTCATCTCTCGAATCATGCCATTTATTTACCCTGTAACCCTCATCCGAGTTGATGAGATCACTGGAGAACCAATTCGTGATCCTCGAACGGGTCTAGTGCTAAAATGTCGGCCAAACGAGCCTGGAGAGCTTGTGGGTAAAATTGTAGATAATCATCCAGTGCGAGAATTTCAAGGATATGCGGATTCAACTGCTACAACCAAGAAAATAGTACGAGATGTATTTAGGAAAGGGGATGCTGCATTTAGGACTGGGGATGTCCTCATGATGGACCGATATGGGTACTTTTTCTTCAAAGATCGTACAGGAGATACTTTCAGATGGAAGGGAGAGAATGTTTCCACCGCAGAAGTCGAGGCACTCGTCTCAAATGGGTGTGGACTCAAAGATGCTGTAGTTTATGGCGTTGAGGTACCAGGGGCTGAAGGTCGTGCTGGAATGGCAGCCATTCTAGATCCGGAGGAAGCTGTAGATTTTGAATCTCTCTCGTCAAACCTTGATAAAGCACTCCCACCCTACGCCAAACCACTCTTCATTCGAATTGTTAAGCAAATTGACATGACTGGTAAAGTTTACTTGAAAATCAGGCCTTTAAAATTAGTTTTTAATGCTCTTTATTTTTTTCCTTCGCAGGTACGTACAAAATGAAAAAGTTTGACCTACAAAAGGAAGGATATGACCTGGATAAAGTAAATGGGGACAAATTATACCTACATATGGGTTGGGAAATATGTCCTATTGGATCAGGAGTTGAGCTCTAGAATCAAATCTGAACAATTAAGACTATAGAACAAACCTAAATTCTATTATATTTAAATTGTAAAGTGTTAATTTAAAAAAAAATACTTAAATAACAAGCACAAATTCAATGAAAACTCCATTTTAGTCCATAGATGTATTAATGGGGAAGCGTACAAGTTCAATTACAAGTTTGTAACCATTCTAATATTTTAGTATTTTAAGATTTTATCCTAATACTAAGCTAGGTAGGAAGGAGTTTATAATTGTAAATAGATTTAGCGTGTTTTAATGTGATTCAAGACTTGTTTTTTTTGGGTATATACTCTGAAATAGTGATTGAAATTATGATTTTAGATTGATAATGTTTTTAAACATGTCCAGATTAATTTTACCTAATTATAATAAATGACTGCCTAACATTTAGAATGTTTAGAATCCTATTTATGGTACTCGAACAAACTTGAATGACAATATATATTAGATGCATTATGTACAGTGTAATTAATCTTAGGAAATTCTTAGTAAATTAGGTAAATTATTAAAAAATCCTACATTGTAAATAGATTTAAATTAAATCAAGCATCAACGCACATACTTAATTAGGATTATTATGTAGACTCGCGAGTACTTACCTCTTTTGCTTAAAGTACTACCTATATCTACTTAATTACCTTTAAATAGCAATATCCTATACAATCAAACTGTGTGTTTTAATTAAAAATTATTAATTATATTAAGCCAATTACTTGATTTTTAATTAAATTAGTTGTACTTTTAACTGATTTACAGTATGAATATCGTACTATTAGCATTAATTTAAGAACTAGTGTACAATTGTTTTGGCTCAAAGGTCATTATACCGAGATTGTTTATTTGAAATAAAACCCTAAATTATATGTAATTTGATTCTGGGAATTTTATTTTGGATTTATTAGGCCAGGGAAAGGTTCAAGGGCTTATTTCTCATGACCTCAAGGTTCAAAAGCCATTTTTAGAACGGTCTGGGGCTGTTGAGAAGTTCTATTTATCGGCCTAATCTCTGAACCTAAGATTTACCGCATGATTCTGGGAATTCAAGTTCTCGTCAGTCGTCGAAGGGTCTGTTGACAGTTGAGGGTCCTTGCGGTTGACAACTTGATTAGCGTCGCATTAGTCCATCCTCAAGAGTCGAGGGAGGCGGTGAGAACCCGAGGACTCCATTTCCATTATTCCAATTTAAATTAAAGGTTCCAATTGGGGATCCTTTGATTACTCAGGAGCAGTCAGCTGACGAATGAAGGTAAGCTGTCATAATTTTTATTAGCTTTAAAAGGCTTGATTACCATAATTGGCATGTCCATCCTACGGCCTTGGCCCGCCATATTTTATTACCTAATTTGTAGTTTTATGCGTTATATTTAAATTCCATTGCATTACATCGTTTTTAGAAAGTTCAAAAAACAATGGAATAGAATTTGAAATGGATTCGTCACGGAGGAGGTCGCGGAAGGAGAAGGAACAAAAGGACTACCACCAGCGACATTGTGAGAGCTGTGTCAACATCAAAAAATGTCCTGGACAAGGGAAAGGGGCTTCAGAGCCCTCCGAGTCATGTCCAATAATTTCCTGTCGGTCTTGCTCCTTCCAGTTCCACCAATGCAAACAATCCGAACACGACCTCCTTTGTCCACGGGTCAAGGAGCCATGTATTAATCACAGCTACGGATGTCCAGCCATAATTGAGAGGCGGTGGCGGGGATCCCATCTCGCTAAATGTCCAGCCAGGTATAAATTCTTTTATTTTAAATTAAATTAAATTATATTAAGGGCAATGATTAAAACAAAAAACTGACTACTTCGGTGGGGACCCTTAGGAGAGGCGACTTAACCTTAGCAGTTGTCGCTCTCCTGCATTGGGTCCTCCATTCTTCAGATTTGTGAAGAAATCCTTTTTTTCTGAGCCCTTAAAAATTCTTTAAAACTCTATAAAAACCTCAAAATCAATTAAAATCCCATTATAACTTTTTTAATACATTGTTTTCAGTGTCGTTGTATGCTCAATGGAATGGAATCGATGGCCAGTTCGTTCAGGAGACTCACCGCAGCCATTTCCGCTTGACCCATCTCATCTAGGTGAGTATTTTTAATTAAATTCCTTTAAAAAAGCTAAAAAATTAAAAATAAATGATTTTATGCATGTTTTTCAGATGTAGCAGCCCTACAAAGGGACGAACTCACAGTTCAAGAATGGAAACGGCTTATTCCTTTCAAATTAAGACAAACACTTAAGAATAGAGTGACCTCAAAGCATGCGGTAATGCCTCTGGGGGTCTCAGGGCACCGTATACCCAATTGCATTCTAGATGAAGCACTCCAAGAGCCTTATAAAGGGTCTCCTTCAAGTGAAGAGCCCTCCTCATCCTCAGATACCCCTTGGGGACTTCGAAAAGCTCCACCAGGGCTTCAAGAATCCGTTTGCAACAAGCTCGCGTCTACTCTACGTATCGCAAATGATACCGGGTCGCCTCTTGAAGACTCTGGAGTCTCTTTAAGCGGGCCAGGAGAGGCGGAGGTCGTCGAAGAACGCACAGATCAACCCGTGGAGCTTAATATAATCGTAGAAACAATTACCCGGTATCTAAATAAGCCAGAAGCGATCTATACATTCATGTGCGGTCGTGAATTCCGTCGAGATGAACTCCCAAATCATTTCAAAACCGTTCATTCAAGCATTATGAGCCAATTGAATGGAGGTTCGCTCTTTAGTAGATGCCCACTTGCCTCACAAGGATGTCCCTTTGGCCTGGAGAGATTATATCCACATGCTCAAGGGTATAGGATCATTTACAATGGGGATTTGGACTCTTGGTGCTCTACGCAGAAGGAATCTCCCGAAAACATGGGTATTATTTTTAAAACACTTAATAATAAACATTGAAATCAGCTTAAAACGGGCAATGATTAAAACTCAAAACTGACTACTTCGGTGGGGACCCTTAGGAGAGGCGACTTAACCTTAGCAGTTGTCGCTCTCTTGCATTGGGTCCTCCATTCTTCAGATTTGTGAAGAAATGTGTCTTATCTGAGCCCTTAATTTTTTTTATTAAATTAAATTCAAGTTTCTGTATTAAAAGATTACTCGATCTTGTATAATTAATACTCTTATTTTACTACTACACTAGGGGAAGGTCCAAGGAATCCCGAGAAGGACGAAAATGGACCAGATTTTGAGATTTGCTCACTCCCATTTGAGCTACTCATCCTCCTCACCAAATACTTGGATCCTTTGAGTCTGAATGCTCTCTCACTCACGTGTACTCACCTTAGAAGTGTTTGTGAGGAGACTATACTACAAAGAGGCATCGTGGTGCATCAATGGGAGAAGATTAGGGTGTCAGAGGAAGGTGCTGAAGAGAAGATGGGTTGGCGAGTAGTGTCAAATGTAATTTACCCTTTTAAAAAATTCGAAATCTATGCAATTTGATCCTCAAAAATACGAATAATTTCATTTTTTCAATTTCAGAAATGGATTTTTTCTACATCCTTCTCCCCGATTGAAAAATGGGCATATGGGGACATTGGTAGGATGGCTAATCATATGAAAGACTGCGAATTCTTCGAGAAGAATCGAAATGTCCAGACCCAACCCTGGAAGTATCCAATTCTGGAAGGCCAGCTTTAATTTTTACGCATGTAGTTTAAAGTTTTTAATCGGAAAAAGGGAACAAAATTAATTAAATCTAATCAATAGATTTGTTTATTCTCAATTAAAATTTAAAATACAATTTTAATACACTTGTGATATGCCAAAACACAATAATCATGATTTAAATAAGATTTTAGACTTTTAGTAACGTTGAATTAAATAAATCAAACGCAACTCGAACAAAATATTCTGAAAATTCAAAAAACGTTATTTCTTAACTTGTTTATTGCACTTTCTTCTCACTCTTGGCTAGAGAACACTTGTAAAATGGATTCTAGATAATTCTAGATCTAATAAAATTTTTATAACATGGTTTAAAGCTTAAATTGAATGTAGAAAGAGATCGATTGGCGAGATACCTTAATTACAAAATGTAATTAAGCGGGTTTTAAAATTACTCTGGTACATTTTGTGTAGTTTTTATTGGAATTCCGTCCTTTAGATGGTGATCGTCTTGTACCAAAAGTCATAACATGAAGACATATGGAAGAGGATATTTGCGAGGACGACTATATATTCGACAAGCGCAAAAACTAGAGGAAAAATCAATTAAACTAATTAATTAGGCTTTTTTAAGCTTTGGAGGTACTTACTTGAATACATTCCCCTCTCACAATAGGAAGAATGCCTTTCAAATATAAAATAAAGAGCAATCGAGCAAAAGACTTTGAGTCCGAAGCACCTCCATTTCCATTTGAGCCCTGTGCTCTCGTAAGGGTTAGAAAGGGTCAAGGCCAGCATGCCCATAACCTTGTCGGCGAGCCCAGGTCAGTAGGGAGGAAAGGAGTAGCTGATAAAATAACCCACAATATAGGAATAAGTAGAATGACTTTTCATGGATAGGATCTGTAGATTTAAAAATATAAATATTTAATTTTTAATTAACAATCAGCCTTTTAAAAAAAGCCTAATCAATTACAATTCTCGGTGGAGCTGAAAAATGATAAGCCTAGGAGCCCTGTGGACTCACAAACCTATTCAAATTAAATTCCAATTTAAAATTGATTTAAAAAAAGATCTTTTTGCAATGAAAAACTTACGGAAAGTACGACTAATAAATAAATCCAGGGCCGAAAGGGCTTGGAAATGATGGCATTAAGGTGGCAGTAGTACATTCTTGCGTAAATATATCTCGGGAGCGCCTGTAATTATATTATGACAATATTAATTGATTAATCTAATATTGAATCTTACCTGCATTGACACTACGAACCTCCACATTGCTTTACAAAGTTCAAAATGTCCAGTGGCTGCAGAGAAGCTAGGTAAATAATTAAGTACTTGCATTCCATTGCAGAGGGTTGCTGTAGCCTTTTATAAATTAAATTAAACATTAATTAGCCATTTAATTAATTGAAATTATATTTTAAAAGTCATTTACAGCGTCAAAATCTTCATAAAGAGCCCAGATTACACAAAGTGTGAAGGTGGCAACGGTAACGACTGCTGTAAACCTGTAATGACCATTAAAATAAATATGCTTAATTAGTTACTCTATTAATTATGACCATCAATGAGTTAATTAGAATTAATTTGAATATAATTTGTACCTTATCCAGTGACGATATGGAATGTAAACTAGGTATTGCTGCGATGACCCTTGACCTTCGAGATTACCGTGAAGATCCTGGTATTGTGGAAGCTGCTCGTACATAATTTAAATAAAATAAATAAACAATTAATTAAAAAACTGCACTGAAAGCCTGAATGTCAATAAATAATTAACATTTTTAAAAATTGATTTTAAAATCAAAACTCTAGGACATCTCACCGCAAATAGGATTCTCAACTTGCCTCATTGAAAAATAAAGGGTTTCTTCGGGTGATGACCACTTCCGGTGTCCAAAACATTGTCAATTGTCACAATTAATTTAGGCTACTTAATTAATTACTTAATTACTTAAATAATTCACGAATAAGCTGAACAAAAAAGAATTGAAAGAAAAATACACAAATTTTTTTGAGACGTTTTATTCCAAAATTGATGTCATTTTTTTATAACTTATTTTTTATTTTCTGAATAGTATTTTCCAGCTAAAAATGGCATTTTTGAGACCTCTCCAGGAACTATCTTGTTTCGAACCTGAACATTAATTTTTGTTGCCGCCTTCTGGAACTCTGGCTCGACATATCCCATTGCAATATTGACGCCAAGACTTGGAGATGGACACCCCGATGTCACTTCTCCTATTTTTTTCTTCCCAGACTCGTCCAGGATTGGCATATGACCCCTAGGGGGTGGTCCATCTTTAAATATCATTCCAATACGCTTCCTCCCAACGAGAGATTTATCTTTTATTTGTGCCATAATGGTCTCTGCCCCTGGGAAGTCGCGCCTTTCTTTTCTCGTCTTTCCTGGAATGATTTAATTTTAATTACCTAATTTTAAAAGGAATAACTTTCAAATATATAGAGTACATTTACCAATTAGCCATGTCAAAGCAGCCTCAACAGGAGTAATGTTTTCATCCATGTCAGATCCGTACAGGCAAAGCCCTGCCTCCAATCTCAAAGAATCTCTTGCTCCAAGCCCCGCTAATTCCACCTTTAATTTGTATTAGAAATTGATATAAATTCTAATTAAATTACTTTTGCAACAGAGGAATGAAGTAGAGCATCCACAATCCTCTCGGCACTCTCTTTCGGTACACTTATTTCAACCCCATCCTCTCCAGTATATCCGCAGCGGGTTATCCGACAGTTCGAGATGCCACAAATCTTGACCGTGGCTGTATGCATAAAATAGAGCTTAGTCAGGTCAATGTCAACGAGGGGTTTGAGGATTTCCTTTGAATTTGGTCCTAGGATTTAGAAAGACGTTAAAATTTAAATTCCTAATTGATTTAATAGGTTTTAGACATGCCTTGGACAGCCAAAAGGGCTAGGTCATCCCTGGTTTTGAATGTAACATCCTTTCCTTTGCTTGTGAAGACCTCTGCTTGATTCCTCATCAGTGGAATGTCCTTGTCCCTTTGATAAATAGGCCATTATTGCAAAATAAATGCTAAAGATTTCATAAAATGCCAGTAATTACCGACATCCAGCATTGGACACAACGTAAAGATGATTCTAAAATAAAAAAGTCAATCATTTGAGCATTTTACAATGTATTGACTCTACCTCGGAAGTGTTTGACACAATCAAGTCATCAATAATGCCACCCTTGGCGTTTGTAAAAAGCGTTAGGGAACCACATCCGGTTTTGAGTGAGCCTAGGTCGCCAACTGTTAATGATTCCATGAATTCTATCCGATCCTTTCCCCAGATTTCGGATTGGAGCATGTGTGACACGTCTGAAAATAATATTCTATGATTAATATTTCTCAAAATTATCAAATTTACCAAAAACAGAGCAACTTTTCCGGTGTATGAACGTGAGATTGAGTAATTCCGAGGGAAGCGTATTGAACCGGCATCAAATATCCTGCAAAAGGAACCATCTTACCCCCTTTGGACACATGGAAGTCATATAGGACAGTCTTTTTGACCTCTGAACTGGGGGAAGAAGAGTAAGAGCGAAGTGTTTGGAGAGGAATACGTGACCTGATCAGAGTTTTTAACATTTTGGAAATATTTGAGATGAAAAAAGAAGGAATTTTAATTATTAGTGCAAAAAAGAACCAATTTATGCAAAAATAAAGAAGTAAATAAGAGAGCTTAAGGGCCAGAAATGAATTCCTCTGAATAAGAATATATACTTTGAAGTAAAACTATCTCTGGATTTGATTTTGGACTGACCCCTACAAGACCTATTAATATAACCTTTGATTACGCATCCTAATTCCTTTGATAAGTTGTCAATTACTTGATACTCATATAGCTATCCATATAAGCCTTAAGGCATAAGTAAAGATATCTCCAATCTCCATACAGTATAAGCAGCCAGCTTATTTTTAAATTCTTTTTAACTACAATATGACTAACTTACATCCTATTCCTGCAACATATTTTAATTTTATCCTGTGCAGTGTGTACTATTTACAACTAACTATATTAACCTTTCAAACTTGTACTACGGATAATAAATATATCTTTAAGAAATTAAGCGTCATTTAAATACAATATTTACATCTAAACTTCAAGACTCGTTTTCAAATACCTAGATCTTTTAATTGGCGTCCGAATAAAAAACTTGTAAAAAGATCCCGCTATAAATCACTTGTTTAATTTTGACTCGAATTTTAATTAATTTTTATATTTTAATCCATTTTAATGTGTCATAAAAAATTTAATTAATATCGCATATAAAAATTAAAGTTTGCTTTTTGAAAAATAAATAAGAAATTGGAAAGAAATTGTTGACAACCTTTTGTACGGTTAAAAAACACGTAAAAAACTTTAAATAATTAGAGAACAATTGTAAGGATTTAAGTGGGAAAAAACTGCAAAAACAAAAAATAATATTTCAAGGGTACGTGTCTTTGTTTTTAATTAATTATAAATAAAAATGAAGATCCGGAAGTTGAGACCTGCCTTGAATATCTTCAGCTCAGGATCAGTTAGCTTTGATGGCCACCTCCAAATGTTTGGACATTAACTTCGATAACGGCACCATCCTCCATCTCCAAGTCGTTGGGAGTCTACAAAATATGATAATATTAATGTATTACAGTAATACTTACTAATTAGCAAAGATTAAAATTTTTATTCAATCTTTCTGTTCTAAAACCGCGATTGTAATGTACCTGCTCAGTGTCAATACGGATATTCTCTCCATCATAAAGGAAGCGGAGAACTGCATTCTGGGGCACCCGCTACATGACATTGGAGGCAATTAAAAATAATAATAAATAATAATGTTCAATATGCCAAATTCAATATTCTTGAAAAAACATTAAATAAATTATTTGATAATTCCTCACAATCTTCTCCTTGTAGGCAGCAATCAACTTTGATAATGGCTTAGTCCTCCGGATTTTAAAATTAATTGGCTCATGAGAATCTGCCAGAAATGGACAAAAATTAAGAATTAATTGACATTTGACATACAAAATTTATATTTTTCTAGAAAAAAAATCAATCCTCATTCCAAATTAAAATTTTATTATTTTCAAACCCGATTTAACTTGAACCACAACGAATCCACTCTGAGCACCTTCCTCTCTAGCAGTTGACATGATGCTTAACAAGTTTCGAGGTCAAAGGTCACGGAAATAAACAAATTATAATTTTTTGGACGGAAGACAGTTTTTGATAAAAATACGATTTGAATTTGAATTTTCATTAGGCGGAATTCGAGGCAGGATTTAGCTCTATTGAAAAAGTGACGCTTCCCAAAACCGTTCTTTTGAGCAATAAACTAATTAATTAAAATTGACATAAATTGAGACTCTTATTGGGACATGTCATCACAATTTACGTCCAACGTCGAGGTGGTCCATTTCAATCCTTATCCTTATTCTGAAATAAAAAGCTAATTTATTTCAAGGTCCCAATTAGCTCAATGTTCGCCAATTAAGCAGAGAGAGTCTCAATGAGTTATACTTTGATTCTCCTTATAAATTAGCATTTTATTCATATCTCTATCTTATCAAGTCCATTTGGAATGCTTATGAATATCCTAACTCCTTTAATACCTCAATTTATGCATATAAATTCAAATGGGATTGGATTCATTTCATTGAATTGAATGTGTATATGATAATTAGAGTGTGCAACTTTCATTTTTGATCTTTTCATTCTAAATTCTTCCAACAATCGCCAATAAAAGCTTGTAATTTTGATTTACGCAAGTGAGAAAGCACAAGTTAAAAATAGTTCTATTGTTCCATCATACGAGTGTTTAAGAATTAATTTGGGGTTCAAAAACAGTTTTTTTTGTAAATATTTTTTACCCAAAATCTTTGTTTAATTTGACCTCTGATAATAAGACTTTATATGCATTGGAAAACTACTCGTGGGTTCGTGTATAAATATAATTACAATAATTATAATATTAATAAATTAGACATTGATGAGTTGGGTGTCTGGAATCCGCTGGAATTGAAAGAATTCGCCCATCTGTGCTCGTGAATTAATTAAACTTTGAGGAATTCCTGCTCTAATCGTCAACAGATATATGAATTTCGTGGCTCTAGATAGATAGGTCTAGGAAGCTTTTTAAAAGTGTTAAGGCCATCCCATTTAGGACAAGAAACTCTAGATAAAATGCATTTACCAATGAATAGTAGCAATATAACCGGAGGGGTTCCTTTAACGCGTTGAGCAATGTAAAAAATAACAAGTAAAAGTGACGGCAGAATCTGTGTCAGACCTCAGACTCCTCAAGACCTCCTCCACATCAATCAAAAATCTCAATTATTTATTGCCTCGCTTATCGACATCAAACAAAATCCTTTATCTTAAAGTTTTGTGCATTGTCAGTAATTGTCTTATTACGTGAATAGAATTCACTCTTTCCTTATCATTTTTTCTTAGCCAGTCAGCTACACGGCATGTAATCTTGAAATCCTCAGTTTACAATTGATAGCCTGAAGGAGTCTCAACCAACCCCCGAAGCAGTCTACATATAATTTTATTGCTCAAACAAGTGTCAAGTGTTTAATTTCCCTCAATTGTGTCTCATTTTTATGGATGGTGGCACAAGTGTGGAGCACATTTATTTCGTAGGAGGTTTTGAAGCCTATAATTATATAAATCAAGAACCTATTAATTATATCAATGAAAGTGAATTCCTCAATGTTCAGCGAGGGTGTCAAGGTCAGATGGGTTGTTGTCCCAGTCCTTCTGACTTTGATATCATACTTGGCAGCTGCTGATGATGGTAAATTTGAGTTTAAAGAAGTTCCCCAAGTCGATTAATTATTGCAATTAAATAGCCATTGGGCTTGACCACCCTTGTTTCCGAGAATGTTCGGCCAATCCTACACGGAGGATGACCTGCGGATATAATTTTACATTAGATTACTATTGGGGTGAGTTTATGAATACTTTTTCAAATACTTTATTTAATTTCATTGATTTTTTACTCAATTTTAGCCATGTCAAAGGTACATAAACATTTTAATTCTTTCCTCGTTGAAATTACATGTAAAATGTAATTTGCTTTACAGGCTTGCTACTCGTGTCCTAATGTAACCTCAGACTGTGACAGGTTCGATTGCATTCCCGCTGATGGGGTGAAACGGACATTAGCAGTCGTTAATCATCTTATGCCTGGACCATCAATTAGAGTAAGTGATTAGTTAGTGCACTATGTGTACTGCATAATATGAAAAATCCTTGATCCTGTACAGTGTAATTAGTCTATTTCGATTAGTATAGTCTAGTTATTTCCAGAATTCTATTGAAAATTATAAGAAAAACCTGCCGTGAAGAATCGGATCAGGATTTCCAAGAATTCTACTTTATAGTTTAAAAAACAACTTTTTCCACGTGCCCTAAAAAACCCCCAAAACTTAAGCCTATATAATTTAAGCCACACGATATTTACTAAAAAACAATCCCATTATTTTTTGTTATATTGCAAATACATTAACGCGAAACAAATGCTTGCGTCATTGAGGATTTAGGTTTGGATGCATACAGCTCATCAATTGAATTGCAAATTAGGCAAAAAATTCTAGGTAATCTAATAAACAAGTGTTTTTGACCCTTAGGTTTGCGAGGGGGACACCGTGGTTGTGGTAAGTCCATTCAATTCAAATTCTATTGAAAGCTGCCTAGATTTCAATAGAATATTTCCCCTAGGATGTCCATAATAATTTATTTGGAGAGGGTACTGCAATTCATTGGCATGGAATACATCAAAAGAAAACTCCTTGGCAGGATGGCGTCCCGGGAGTCACACAATGTCATATACCACCAGGGTCGAGGTTCCGCTATGAGTTCGAGGTACCTTTGGCTGGAACACACTTTTGGCATTCACATGCCGGCTTCCAAAGAGGTAATTTTGCAATGAAATGAAGTTTTGGTGATGTCTAGCTATTTTAAAAATTATAGGAGATGGAATTTTTGGCGCTCTCGTGGTCCGGAAATCTCCTAAAGCTGATATGATGTCTCGGATATACGATTTCGACCTTCCCGAGCATGAAATTCTCATCTGGGATTGGTTGGCAGGTCCGTCTTTTATGAATTCCTCAAAATTATTTCTAAAAATATTTTTTTCAGATATGTCAGTTCCAGTTTTTCTGAACCATCATCACGCCGATGGCGATAATAAGCCAAGGGGCGTCCTAATCAATGGTAGAGGGCTCCCACCAGATTATTTCAAGGATTATGACCCGGAAGGCCCACTTGAACCCGAAGAAAAGCCTTTTGTACCACTTTATGAGGCTAGGGTGGATTACGGAAGCTCTTACCGCTTCCGAATCATTTCCAACGGTGTCCTCAACTGCCCTCTAGAGTTTTCTATTGAAAATCATACACTACAGATTATTGCAAGTGATGGAAGCGACCTTGACCCAATTGAGGTGGGTTCGGTGGTAATTTATGCTGGAGAAAGATGGGATATTGTTGTTAGAGCCAATCAAGATAATGGTTCATATTGGATGAAATGGCGTGGTCTAATGGATTGCGATGACCGCTTCACTTCAGCCTTCCAAGTAGCCGTCCTAAGCTACGATCAGATGCCACCAGGCTCACTTCCAGACCATGCCATCAAGAGTTGGGCTCAAGCTGCAGCGGATCCATCACTTGGAATCCAACTAAACCCTCTCAATATCGCTCCAGGAGTCGAAGGTCAAACGATGACAGCGGCAGAACTATCCACCCTTAAAGATGACGATCCGGAAATCATTTCGCAAGAGGTTGCAGATTATCAATTTTTTCTTTCGTATGATTTTAATGAGGTGGATAATTTCCGATTCCACGGCCCTCATATCCCAATTAAATCCGTGAGAAAAGGGCATAAATTATACACCCCACAAATTAACCATATTTCCCATATAATGCCACCCGCGCCACCCTTAATTCAACCATCAATCCTGGACTCACTTGATCTTTGCAATGAAGAGTCTCTCGCGGAGAAGGATTGCCGTACAGAATATTGCGAATGCACTCATCTGATTAAAGTTGAACTATATTCAATTGTGGAGCTCATTCTGGTGGATAGAGGGTATACTTTCAATGCAAATCATCCATTTCATATACGTAAGATGAACGAATTCAATTGATATTTGGAATTAACCTTTGATGGTTGGTTTAGATGGACATTCCATGAGAGTTATGCATATGGAAAGGTTGGGGAACTCGACTGAGCCTTGGCTGATCAAAAATCTGGATCAAAAAGTAAAGAACATTGAAATTAATTTTTTATTGGTACTAAATTTGATATTATTTCAAGGGTCTCGTGGCAAGAAAGAGAAATAGAGCTGTGATTAAAGATACTGTAACCGTGCCTGATGGAGGATATACCATTGTACGATTCCGGGCGGATAATCCAGGATTTTGGTAAGGTTTTTCAATACAAAATCTGCCATATTTTTTTCATATATAATTTTTAGGTTTTTCCATTGCCATATAACGTTCCATGTTGAAGTGGGAATGGGATTCATCCTCCAAGTAGGAAATCTAACTGAAATGCCTCAACCCCCAGAGGATTTCCCAAAATGTGGGAATTATCTACCTCCAATTGACACCTCCAAGGGCCCCCTAAGGGTCCCACCCCCTAGAACTCCACCTATCAACGATTCGACAACCTCCCCTCTAGTATCAGACTTCACCCTAGACCCTAATTCCACAATTATAATCTCACCCACGAAGAAGCCTACCAAAAAACCACACAATGGCTCATCAAGCACTTTGACATCAACGCCCTCAGCTCAAAGTCTTTTAGTTCTTTTTCTGGTGCATTTCTTTCTGTCAAATATGGTGGGGAGATAACCTGAAAGGCAGCTTCCGTAAAGGCTAAAACCTACTTAAGCCAAACAATTGTTAATTTCTGTGTTAAATCATCAATGTCAGTATCATTTACCCTTGCAATATTATCCTATTTATTTAGATTTTTTAATCAAGTCAATAGTACAAGCTAATTTTTAATTTCTAGAACCTTTAAGTTTGGAATTATTTTTAACAATTACCTACATACCTGGAATATATATACAATTTTATAAAATGAAATTCTTCGGACTATCAAATGCGGGCATCTTAATCAAAGTTGTCAGTACTGACTACAATATTTATTTATCCATAATTCACTTATACAGATCTAATACCAATGTCATTTACAAATTAATTAAATAAACAAGATCATCTTTGCACCTTGTCAAACCTCCAAAAACAATAGGGTCTAAAGGATGGATTTCGTGGATTTCCAAGCATTCCTCGATCACTTCAATGCTTTCACGGATGAATTCCTTTGTAGCCGCTGATGGAGGATCCCTTTCCATTGTCTTTAGCCGTTGACCTCGCTGACTAGCTAGATGAAACAGATATATACCTGCAATAAATAAATAATAAATAAATTTAGTATGCTCAAATGGATTATTTTTTTTTCAAAATTATCAAGAATTCTTACGTCGAAACAGACTCTTTCCAGGAGCGTTGATCTTTTCCATTTCCAGCAAATGTCCCAACATTTCCAAATGCATATCACTCCTTTTTTCGGTCACGCTCGAGCCGTACGAAAAAGTCTCCAATTTAGCGACCATTAATTCTTCAAATTGAAGGGTTACCCAATGGTTGGGGTGAAGGAACTTTCGAAGCTTCTCGTCCCAAAATTCTTGGATACTCGCCACATCATCCGCTGAAACACTCTCACTAAATTCTTTTACTTCCTTGCTCTTTGCGGCAGTAATGAGCCGGATCCAAACCCAGGCAAGTTGGTCTGGGCACCCTTGATTGCACACCCATGGGGCTTCGAGATTCTTATCCGTAGGATCAACAGGAAGAAAGTATCCTCCAGGACATCTTGCGCATTTGATTGCAGACATCATTGTTCCAAGCTCTGTCGGATCCAGACACCTAGGACAGCGACAATCGGAGCCAGACAACATATGCTGAGTTTTAACCGCTCCAATAAAATTCAAGGGCAAATTGAAAAAATGTGGAAGGGACAAGGGTTGACCCTCTTTGACCTCCGTCTGGGTTCGGATGACCATACGATAGTCTGGACCTGGGCTGATCTTTTTGAAACAATTTGGGAAACATTGACGAGAGATTCGGCTTGTTTTCAGATAGAAATTCCGCCAGAACCTGAGTAAAATATACATATTATAATTATTGTATTAATTAAAATATAATTAAGTTTACGTTTGCTTGGAATTATTAGTGTCATCTGGAGTCTCCTGGTCGTAGCTAAAAGAGAACTTTGCCAGAATGTCCTCAAGTTGAACCATTTCTTTGCAAAATCCCGGGATTTCATCTTGTGGGATTTGTGTGTCAAGATAAGGAAGAAATGGTTTAATCCCCTCAATCCTTGGAGCCCCTAAAATTGGAGGCTTCACCTCCTCAGCCAAATCCATGATTGATGTCCAGAGCTCAGGGTTGTTGGCTCGAATCCCAACACCTCGAAAGAAAGGTAGATGCATTTGGTAGGAGTTCAAATACATTCCTAGTTGGGGAACATATACTGTCATTTCCATTCCTCCGTTTCGAGCTCTTCGGATTATTCCACATTCATTGTCCAAATGAATCCGAGCTCGAGCACAGGTGCTAGAGCAAAAGAGGCATTGACATTCCGAGCAGGAATGGCCTTGGTCTGAGGGGAAAATGCAAGAGCAGACCATACAAGACTCCGTCCCTTGGACCCCACTTGGACATGGTATCATGAATGTTGGCAGCTCAGAAATGACGACAGCTCCAGCAGGGAGGTCACGAGCAGCTACCCAATGGGGGCCCAGCTCAGGAGAGAATGCCATCTTTATCGTCTGCTGACATATTGGTTTGTGATTTGATAGGCATTTTATTTTTTACAGATCTACTAACCTGTCCTGACGGCTCTTCCGCTTCCGGTTCCATCTTGTCAATAATTGATGATGATAATTTTGTCAATAATTGATGATAATTTTCAAAATAATTCTTTCAAATAGAATTTCAAATTAAATAACCTAAAAACTTTTTAGAGACTAAAGGAGAAAGGAATCTAGGCAACTTTCGTATGCCTTGATATCGGATGAGCCACAATTTAAAGTTACATGAAATTTTTATTTATGATTTCTTCAGAATCACAATAATACGCTCGTGTCATTCATTGTACAGAGCCTAATTTAGCTTGGCATTATAATTAGCTTTCATATTATAGTTATACATATGAATGAGCTCAGCTTTACATTTCTTGAGAGCTGACAAATATTTTGGGTCATAAGGGTGGATTTTGTTCATTTCGAAACATTCGTTGACCCACTTGATGTTTCCACCCATAAATTCCTGTGTAATCGCGGCTGGAAGCTTCCTTAAAATCATCGACTTGACTCGTTGACTTCGCTGGCTCATCATAAAATTCAGATATTTCTCTGCGATTGGAATAATTTTTTGTAATTAATAAAGATTTATAGAATTATATCAATATGTCGTACTTCGAAGAAGACTCTTTCCAGGGGCTGTGATTTTTGCCATCTCTAGCACATGTTCCAACATTTTCAAATGCATATCACTCCTCTCGTCAGATACTGGGAAGTTATGCGAGTATTTCTCCAACTTTAGAACAAGTCCCCACTCAATTTGAAGTAGAGCCCAATGATTCGGATGTAATTTTCTTCGAATCTCATCCAAAAACACGCGAATTAGACTCACACCCTCTGATGGTACATTCTTCACAAATTTCTTTCCCTTAGAGCACAAATTATTTACGAGTTTGTCGACCTCATCCCAGACTAGCCCACCAAGACACCCTTCATTACACATCCAAGGGGCGTTGACATCCATATTGATTGGATTAATTGGGAGTAGGTATCCTTTCTTACATTGGGTGCATTTCACTGCTGACAGCATTGTTCCAAGTTCTGTAGGATCCAAACACCTGCATGTAAATTTATATAAAGAATTCAATTTTTTTACTTAATTGCAAGCTAAAAACATGGCTGAAAATCCTTTAAAAACCTAGGGCAGGAGCATATGTCGCTCAAAATATGATTCTTCTTTCGAATAAATTGAGTTCGAACTCCACCCATGAAATCAATCAAATCATCATCTTTAGGAAGGGAAAGGGGTTGACCTGCCTTGACCTCAGTCTGAGTTCGGACGATGAGGCGATAATCAGGGCCTTGTCCAATCGTTACGAAGCAATTGGGGAAGCACTGCCGAGAGATTGAAGCAGTTTTCAGATAGAAATTCCGCCAATATCTGCAGAATTTCACAAATTAAAAATTACTATAATTTTTACGATAACGTACGTTGGCTTGAAATTGTTTTGAGCATCTCGAGTCCCACTCTCATATCCATTTGTGAATGAAAACTTGCCCAAAATGTCTTGAAATTGGACCATTTCATTACAGAATTGCTCAGTTTGTTCTTGAGGGATGGGAGGGTCAAGATCAGGAAGAAAACTTGCAACTAGATCTGTCCGAGGTGCAAATCCAGGTGGTGGAGCTTCCACTTCCTTTGCCAACTTCATCACCTTTGCCCAGAGTCCAGGATTTTTTACTTTTACACCGAGACCTCGGAAGAATGGAAGCATCATTGAGTTTGTGTTTACCAATGCTTGTTGTATTACACGCATTTTCTTAACTTTCCGTTGTGCGAAGGCAGAGATTTTGCCATTAATCCCCAATGATCTTCCAAATATTCCACATTCATTTTCCACGTGAATTGGGGAAGTTGCACACGCCTTGCTGCAAAATAGGGTTTTACAACCAGCATTGCAGTGAACGCCAGAGTCTTTCTTAAATGCACAGCAGCATGTCATGCAACTTTCCATTCCTTCTATTGCACAGGGGCGTGGCATGATGAATTTTGGCAGCTCGGAAATGACGGCAAATCCAACGGGGAGGTCACGAGCAGCTACCCAATGGTCGCCCAACTCGGGAGAAGATGCTATCTTGATTTTTAGTTTACATATTGGTTTGTGCTTTGGCCAATCGGATCTGTTTTGAAAAATAAATGGTTTACAATTGTCAAAAATTTAAAAGATTTGCCAGTTAATTGTACTCTTGATGTTCCTTGCAGCAGTAGAAGGCAATTTTGCATCCTGCACAAGAATTGAAGGTTGGGGATTGGCAAATAGCACACTGTGGAGGAATAGAATAAATGTAATATTATAATATAATATCTATTGTAGCAATACACTCAATCTCTTGTACAAACCTGCCCTGATGACGCCATCATTTCCGGTTCCATTGTCGATAATTGTCGTTGTTTTTAAAAACTTTAAAATCAGATTTGGCAATTTAAAGAAACCTAAAAACCAAGTTGCCTTAACTTCGCTTATAGAGAGGTGTGGAGATAGTGAAAATTACGATTTGAAAAAATGGTTTTTTTCGAGCTGGTACCAATTTGCATATAAT
>JAAZTK010000174.1:0-26795 GCA_036507255.1 Megalothorax incertus | reverse complement strand
GATTTTAAATCCAAACCAATTTAGTATACAATACACAAAAAGAGCGAGAGATTGGGGTTGGGAAATGGGAGATTCTGGGGATGAGAATATTCTTTTTTAAAAAGTTTTAGTGGCTTTGTCTTGAGAGTACTAGTATTTAAATGAAGGGAAAGTAAAATATTAATATTCCAAACACTTTCCGAGATCCTAAAGAAAGCAAAAAAATAGTATTATTAAAAAGATCAATTAAAAAAAATTGTAAAATAGGAAATATTTTGAAATTGTGATAAAACCGGAACTTGAATGTTCTTTAACTTAGCTTTAAACAACTTGTATGTTCACTAGCCTTTATAAAAATATCGTAAATTTAAGATTAATATTATAAAAAAAATTATAGTCATTCAGGAGGTGGATGGGATTTTTTTCGAGTTTTTCAAAAAATGAGAAATACGAGAAATACTCGTACTTGTATTGCAAGAAGTGGAAAAAGTCAGGAAGAATAAATTATACAATAGACTTGCATATATTATTGTATTAATAAATTAATAATCTTAAGGTATACCATTCTCAAAGAGCGAGTCTCTAAAAATACTTTTTAAAAATTTAAATACAAGTTAAGGGATGGGGGCTTGGGGCGGGGGGAGTTTTGCTACCGATGAGCAAAAATGATTAAAGATCTCCTCTTTTTCAAATATACTAGATAATTAAGAACTAAAAAAACTACTACTGCCAAAGACTCTTTTTTCGGAAACAAGACCACACACAAAAGTATATGGTATAATCTTGTCAAAAAAGTTGATGAGATTTTTTAATTTTCAAATGAGGAAAAAGAGTTGTACGGAAACAAGTGGAAATTCTCTGTGATCTCTCTCTGTGATTCTCTCTGCATTTACAATTTATCTGTATAATTACAGTGTACTAACTACAAATTTAAACTCGTTGATTACCAAAAAATCAAACCAAAATCAATAATGAAAAAAGTAATACTTGAAAAAGAAATAGAAGCTACTCCGCAGCATATTTCGCATACGATATCTCTATTTACTCAAACTTGAAAGTTAAGAGGTTTGAAAAAAGAAATAACAATGTCATTTAATTAATATTTATAACAATGTTTTGAGCATTGATAGGCGTCGAGTGATTAGGTATTTAATGAACTGCTCTGGTAGATGATATGGTTTAATTTAAATTGAAGGGGAGATGATGGTAAGGATAGCGCTAATTTATTTATTCTTATTTTATAATATTTATTCCGGTCTATAAATATACGATAATTCGCTCACTCATTCTCAAACTCAATATATACTACTAATCCTAAATCTAATACATTTATCGTAAAATGGAACCAAAAAATCTAAATTTTTTCACATGGTTAAATTGGAATCGGTATAAAATACAATATCTACAGATAGAGAAATTGGATGACTTTTAGAGGGATGTGTGTTTAAGGGTCGGCAAAATAATTCCATTGAGTTCCGCAAAAATTGGCTTTTCCGAGTAATTCTGTAATTATTTCTAAAAAGAATTCTTTAAATTGCCTACATAAATTAATGATTGGATTTGGCTATGAAATTGATTGTAAATTGGAACTTTCAAAGATTGGTGGCAATTTTTGTAGGCGATTTTTTAATATAAGTAAATAGGAATTAGTTTTTTTGGTAATCTAATTGTAAGCTTAATTAATAATGATAATGAATTTAGTAAAAAAAGAGAAAAAAGAAGAATGTAATAACAAGAAAAGTAGTAAAAAGAAGATGTCTAATTAACTGAAGTTTGAATTGAATAAAAATATATGGAACATAAAAATAAAAACGTTTAAAATTGTGTGTACTCGTATTTATTGTATTTCAAGAATATAATTATAATAGAATCGTGGATATTTATTCAAATCTAACATGATTAAAATTAGGTATGTATCAAAATATGACTATTGAGCTAGGTAATAATTAGGTAATTAACGAGTGTTGCTTTCGGCTTCTATTTGGGCAAAGATGTCTGGATCCGCAATCCATGCATTTCTTTGATTTCCGCTTTTAATGCCTAAAAATCAGGAATAGAATTAGAATTAGCATATAGGCACCTTTATTAAAGTTCAATGGGAATTCTAAAGGCCATTACATTTGTAACTAGCTGATGCTGTTTGACTTTACTTAATCCTTGAAAATCTGTTGATTCTACAAATATTGCGTACATCGAACCACATCCACCTAAAAGATTGAATTTGAGAAAAATATTTGATCAAGATTAGTTTTATCAAAAGATCAAGGGCTATGCTGTACCCGAGATATCTTCAACTTGAATATCTTTAGCTGCTGGAAATGTCCTTTTGAGAATTCCAATGATTTTATCTTCTCCTTCCTTCTTGTTCCCTTCAGCACTTTGATGTCGGATCAAACTCCCAGAGATCAGTCTATTCTGGACACTCTGAGTCTGGACAAGTCCACCTCGCCCCAAAGTTCCCAATGTCATTGTCATCCCATCATTATTCATTCTCAGACTCCTCGTGAGCGTCTTAACCAGTGACGGGATACGACTAGAGAACATGATGACTCAGAACAATATAATCTTTTCAAAGGAGGTCAAAGTTCAGTCCTGAAATAGAACAAAAACAAACGGCTAGTTTGGAATTAGAAGAATCAGGAATACTCTAATTATAGCTGGCTGTAATCAATACTTTAGTTTACTCTGCCAGATTAGTACACTCTGTTCCATCTCATTCATTTATTGATAATTATACTTGAAATATATATCAATTAACTAATAGTTTAGCCATAATTAAAAATCAAAAGTGGGTGTACATTTGAGCCATAAGACAAGGGGATCTAAACAAAGGCACGAAGCCCGTCAGAACTTTTATTTTTGGACTTGCAAAGTTTTAATTTTTTAAATGTTTTGTTAATTATTTTTTTATTAAATGTTACCTCCTGAAGAGGATGGAGGGGGTGGTAGCCCAACTGACACACTTTTACCTTTTCAAAATAATAACATCAATAGTTCTCAAGATTTTTTGATAGAAAATGGAGATTTTGAAAATATTCACCACGTTCAAGTCCCCGTTGGGGCCACTTCCTCTTTTGAGCGACTCTTTTGCCGAACTCACCGGCGACTCTCGGCAGATGATGCAAGTCACTACGAAGGTCAAGGGTCAGGGAGTGGATGGTTTAGTGGGTCAATGATGATCGTAAATGCGGCACTCGGAGCTGGATTACTTAATTTCCCAGCGAGTTTTCATCAGGGTAAATAACAATCTGAGATTTATTATATTATTATGTACATAATAAACATTAATTGTATCGATCATTAGACCAATTAGCTAATTAATTAGGTGTATATTAACTTACTTTTAATGTCTTTATAGCTGGAGGAGTCCTCGTAGCCTGCCTAGTCCAATTTGTAAGTTTTTCCACTGCTCGCATCTTTTAAATCTCGTTCTATTCTAGTAGATATTTGCCAATCTTTCAATAATTAATTTAATTGGCCTTTTAATAATCTAATTGATGTATATTCTATTTTTGTAGGCACTCATGATATTCATAATCCCGGCTTTAATCATTCTTGCATACACCTCGGATTTCAATGGAAGTAAAACCCTTCAAGAAGTGCTCAACTTCGCTTGGGGAAAGATTGGACAAAGATTTACATCGCTTATCATTGCAATTTACTGTTTTGGGACTTGTATAACCTTTATAATTATAATTGGAGACCAATTTGACCGAGGTATTTACACTTTTGTATGTTTTTGATTAATATATTTATAATTTTTTAATTAATTCAGTGTTTGCATCTGTCTATGGACCGGAATTCTGTCACACATTCTACATGAATCGTGCCTTTACAATGGTTGCAACCTCTTTCCTATTCATCCTCCCGTTTTGCTACCCCAAAAAGATTGATTTCCTCAAGCATATCAGGTATTTGTTTTAATGAAATGCAGTTATTTCGAGATTTATTCGAACATAATATTATTTCTAGCTCTTTGGGCGTCCTCGCTGTTGTATACTGCTCAATCCTCATCGTATATCAATACTACGCTGGGGATTTCGTTCCTGGAGAGATAAAAACACGTCCAGATAAATGGACTGATGTTTTCCTCGTCGTACCTACAATCTGCTTCGGTTATCAGGTACAATTTGGTTTATAAAATCTGAGAGTGCTTATTGAATAAGATTATTCTTTTTTCTCCCAATAGTGCCATGTCTCAGTTATCCCGATTTATTCTTGTTACAAAGAGCGAAGATTAAGGAACTTTTCAGCTTCGACTGCACTCGCTATAACCATTTGTATCCTGACATATACCGTCTCCGCCACCTTTGGATATCTAACATTTGGCTCAAAAATATCCTCAGATATCCTCTCCTCATACACCAATGCTCAAGACGCCTCAATCCTAATCGCCATTATTGCTATTGCCATTAAATCATATACAACGTATCCTCTCCTTTTATTTTGTGGCCGTGAAGCAGTCTCTAACCTCTGGTTGGATGCAAGTCTAGCATTTGGGACATTGTATGACACACCAAGGGATGAACGCTTTCGAAGAATTACAATTGCAACAATTTGGTTCCTTTTAACAATCATCCTTTCTGTACTCCTATCCAAATATTGGATCTGTCATCAAATTATTAGGGAGCCTAGCTGCAATCTTCATCTTTGTCTTTCCTGGACTCTGCCTTTTAAAAATTGGATTTCTTATGGAGGATTATAGCTATTCGAGCTTTGATGATCAAAGGGATTTTGACCGATCCTCTTTCAAAAGAAAAACTAGAGGATTCCTGACATTTTTAGCTGGACTCTTTCTATTCATTGGTGCATTCCTTTTTGGATGCGTTCTAAGCCAAGCAATTCTGTATGATTTTATCGAAGAAGAGGCTGCAGAGATCCCACTCTGTACTTGGTCAAAATCTTCAGAATTGAATGCTTTCATGGACTCTGTTCATTTATATCATAAAAGAACTATTTAATTATTCAATCTGTTTATACTACAGATATTATTTATTGATTTAAATTATAAAACTTATTTTAAAACGCATCTTATTTCTTTCGACTTTACCAAACACGCTTTCCTATTTATTATCATTATGTATTTTAAGATTTCTTATTACTCTGTAACTATTTTCCTACAATTATCGACTATAAGCAACAATATTTGTATATTTCGATAAAGTTTATACGCATTTTAATAAAAATTGATAAAAATTCCAAAAATGTTGTCAAAAACCGTCAAAAAAAAATTTTTATTCAAAGAAAGAACGGTCTAAAATTTAGTACAAGAAATGTTATATTCAGAACAAATAGCGCCTAAACAAGTTTTAAAAAAAATCCTTGAAAGAAAGTCCAACAAAAAGTCAAATTTTTTACAATTTTTTAATTAATTAGCTAATTAACTCTATTGCAAATTAATCCGAATTGTAACGATGTCAGAGAGGCATTCAACCACCCCTGGGGTAGGTCAATTGGTCGCAAATACACCTTCCTCGTCACGAAAAGCAAAGACCAACAAATCCAATATAAATCCCAGCCTTGCACCACCCCTCATATTCCTCCCGAGCACCCCTAAAGGTCAATTATGTATTGACCCTCGCCACCTCAACATTGAAGGCTCTGGAGGAATAGGGGCTCTCCAAATAACGGATACCCCGTCTGCTGAATTAGAATTTCCAATTTCTTGTGCCTTTGAACCACATGAGAGCCTGCCAAATTCGGGGATCCTACCAGCCACGGCCACCCCCAAGAGCGAGGGCAAGGTCAAGGCGTCACCAAGGAAGGGTGGAAGCCGTAGCCAACACCTCCAGTCAGATTTAAGCTCCAAAATGAGTCCATTTATCATCTCTCCCTCTGCACCATCAATTCTTTCTTCGTCACCCCTTTCACTGAGGTCACCACCATCTTCACCAGCAAAGAAAACGCCTCAACAGCGGGTTGGGACCCCAAAAACAAATTACCCTCCAATCGCCTCTCATTTCTCTCCAGGTCCCGAGACCAAAAAGATTGTCAAAGATGAGGATTTGGAGGATATAATGAAATGGTCAACCGTGATAGCTCCTCGTCTCTTTTGGTCAAAGTTCCCCAAAAAGGGAAAGGCCAAGCCTGATGATTGGAAGTGTTTTGACCTGGTATTTCGGGTGACGGTGACCGTCATCAGAGCATATATGGCCAAATTAAAAGGAGTTGGAATTGGGAAGGGCCCCGTTAAATATAAGGGGAGGGAGATGGATGCCTTTGGATTCTTAAATGAGCATTTGACTGGACAAATCCTATGTTCTCCGATCCGGGAGGAGTCTGCCATTGTTGAGGAGATCCTCGAGACATTTTATATTTGTGGATTCCAAGCTATGGCCTCTTTGAAGGAGCCAAACAAGTTGGGGAATGGCAATTGCGAGATTTGCACCTCTCGAACCTGTACATGCAATAAGATTGTCCAAATGTTTAAGGATGCAAATGCGTAAGTTGGATTTTATTGTAATAATTTAATTTAATTTGGTTTATAAATTGCAGGGCTTTGAATAATCTGGGGTTAATGGAAGAGTTGGTAGGTCCTCGAGTTTACCATGTCCTTCGAAGGCAGATTATCCACCGGGTGGGTCTTACAAACACTGGGAAATATGACCATCCTCATCTTGCTGACCTTCTTAAGGTTCGGTTGCCCTTTTTAAGTATAAAATGTATTTAATTTGTGTATTTTGCAGTGGCTTGAAATCAAAATGCTCCCTTGGATTGAAATCATCTCCCCCGATAAAGAGTCCTCGAAGAGTGCCCATATGAAAAAAGAGTTTACAAATCTCCTCTACGAAGTATATGGGAAATGCATTATTGACAATTTATTCTCAGTTATTGTTGGTGAGTTTATCATTTTTATCATTTTTATCATTTTTTATCATTTTTATTATTTTAATTTAATTAAAAAATAATCAAATTACTATTCAGAATACCCTGATTCCAAGCCTTTGCCTGGATGATTTAAGGATATGTCTTCGGTATGTAAGTCTGAGGAAAAGACTTGTGATTAAATTGAAATCAGCGCTGGAGAGGAGGCTGTTGAATGCAGGAGTTAACACAGGTTTTTAAAAAATATTAATTAGTCGTAAATTATTAAATGTATTTTTTGTATTATTTTAGTGGATGTCCTCGAAGCGTATGTTTCAACTGTGAGATCTTTGAAATATGTAGACCCATCTGGGATCCTTGTACAATTGGTCACTCCTCCAGTTAGGTACTCGATTTAATTAATAAACAATTCAAATTGTGGATAAATTAATTTCCAATTAATTCCAGAGAGTACTTGAAACAACGAGAGGAAACAGTTCGTGTAATTCTCGTGAGTTTAACGGAAGAGTCTGGGGATTTGGCGGAGGAACTCGCAAAGAATCCTGTTTTTGCGGAGCGGAGGACAAAGTTAATTGGAAATAATTGGCGAGAATGGGATCCAGGTAAGGGGATTTTAACTTTAATGGTATTTTTTTAAAGTTTTTAATGGCCTTCCCCAGATCCAATTGATGTTCCAAAGGATAAGCAGAACTTGAGGAAGTCTGACCTTATTCAAGCAATGATTTCAATTTACGGATCAAAGACTCTATTCATCGACGAGTACAGAGCTCTACTGGCTGACAGACTTCTCAAAATGGCAAAGCCATCGCCTCTGAATCATGAAATTCGATGTTTGGAACTTCTCAAACTTAGGTTTAAATCATTATTTTTTACATGTTAATATTACAATTAATATTACAATTTGATTTTAAATAGGTTTGGGGAAGCGGATTTGCAAAAATGCGAAGTAATGTTGAAGGATGTATCGGATTCACAAAGGCTTAACACTAGGTTTTATGATGAGGAAGGAGCAGTGCTTGCAAATCAGGAAATACAAGTCACTGGCCTTGTGGTCTCTGCTCAATTTTGGCCCCATTTCAAGCCGGAGAAATTAGAAGTTCCTCCTGCCATTTCTCAAGCCCTTGAAAAGTATTCAAAGGCTTTTGAAACAATTAAAGGGAACCGTACTCTAGGTAAATCGTGTAATTTACCTGTTATTTGAATTTCTATTCGTCTAAATGATTGCGTTCCTTTTTTAGAATGGCAAAAACATATCGGAACGGTCGAGCTTGAGTTAGAAATCGGTTCAAAAACACTTGCATTTACAGTTAATCCATCTCAAGCCACAATAATCTCAAAATTCGATGAAAAGGGTATGTCATTTTAAATGAAATGAATCTTTAAATAATGCCATTATTTCTCTGTGTGCAGATGAATGGGCCCTGGATAAATTGTCGGCTGAGATTGGGATCTCCGTTCCTCATCTTCGTTCAAGAATTACTTTTTGGGTTTCAAAAGTACGGATCATTTCAATTAAAAATAAGTTTCTAAAATGAATGGTTCTTTTCAGGGTATTTTGTTCGAGACGACTCCAGATGTGTTCAGAATTAGCCAGGGAGCCTCTGATGATGGCCACGAATATGATCGTTCAGCCACAGGGATATTCGTTGAAGATTTGGACGTGGACAGCCCAATGACTTCCACTTCCACTCAAAAGGAGAACGAATTACAGGTAATTTATCGAGACAAGTTATTGATTTTAATTAATTTTAATTAACTCTAGATGTTTTGGTCGTACATTGAGGGTATGCTAACCAACCTGGATTCCCTACCCCTCTCTCGCATACACTCAATGCTCAAGCTATTCGCAACAGTCGAGTGCAGGATTGAGGAGCTACAGAAATTCCTGGATGGGAAAGTAACGCAAGGGGCGTTGACATACTCTGCTGGACAATATCAGCTTCCAAAATAATTATTTTGTCTTATTTCATTTAATCTAATTTTGGAAATAAAGTATTACTCAAGATTTTTAAAAAGCAAATCCGTAAATGCATTCAATACAATAATTCCGCTCTAAAAGACTAAAACATTGCAGCATTTTTAAACCCTTTCAATCAATTTTTGCATCAACTTCCGGGACCCTTTTTGGAGAATTATTTAACTTAGGATTAATATATTAAAGATGTATTTAGTAATGGCTCCCTCAATACAATATTAGTCAATATAAAATCAGGTCTATATTTTAGATCAATCACAATTTCTTCCAAATTGTCCATTTATTTGATCAATATTTTAATGATTTAATGGTCATGGCTTCCGGCTAAAAGTAGAGGAAATTGCATACAAAATTTTGCAGATTGCTGAAAAATGTCTGAATATAAGCCCACGATACACATCTCTTGGGCCATTGACCCTTCAAATGGAATTTATAGGGATGAAGCCACTTTGGGGTGGGCAGTTGCGCCTGTAAATGGGCCAATGGCCATTTCAATGAGCCACACGGCAACCCATGTATTGTATTTGAAATTTTGAATTGCAATTTAACCAAAAAAACTTTGTACTCTGACAGGGTCAAACATTATTTGCTCCAGCAGCAAATATTACCAATTATACCGTGCCTCCAACACCAAATGAGACTACTCCTGTGTCTGCAACCGAGATTTCAGGGTCCAATAACAACACGCGTCAAGGAGGGTCAATTGTTCCTACTTTTGCTTCAGCTCCAAGTTCAGGAGCTCAATATAGTCCAGAAGAGCTGGATGTAAGTCTCATTTTCCCAATCAATGTCAATTTTTACTTATATGTCATTGACATCATTTTCATTTCCTCAGGCTTTCGAAGAAGAGCTCCGGTATTATATTCAAGTTCGAATTCCATATCTGACCCGAATTCTTGTGGCGGCTGGAAGACTTCCTAACTCTAGGAAGCATTAATGCTTGGAGATATGATGGATCGAGTTTAAAATAAAATAAATCATTAAAAGTGTGATTAAGCAAAATTATTAAAATTGATGCAATGAAATGTCAAATTCCTTTTAATTAATGATGCTTAAATTTATGCAATAAAGTCAAAGAACGGTCCAAGGAATGCAATGGAATAATATACCCCAATCCCCTGTATGGAACGCGACGGTCTTACGTTAATATACAAACGTAACCTAGAACCTGAGCTTGGTGTACACAGGAAAAATACATATAGTATTCACTAGGTTGTGTAGGCCCGATCCGGGCCAAAAAGGCTTTTAATCTAACCCCCTTGTGCTCTTAGGTCACTAATGGAGGTTGCAAAAAATTCCCTCGACGACCCGAATAAATTCGGACACCCACATTTACTGAATAGCCCTAATTAATAGCTTCCCAATGAGATATTACATGTGTAAATCAAACTTGAAAGAAGTTAATAAATCCCCCGAAAAACCGGAAATGACCCTTATTAGAGGTCAAGGGAGTAAATTTTACGGGGTGACAGCCTAAACCCTCTTATAGAACACACGAAGAGCTTTGCAATGGATTTCATCCCAAGCAATTAGCTCACATATTGAGGGAGTTATTAAAAATTCCCCGAAACCCCTTAAATGACCCCCAGGTCAACCGGATGTCAACATTTTGCGAATATTATTGCAAAAACGTATATAGAATAAGTCTAAAACTATGTTTATAATTTAGTTTGACCTCAAAAATTGACATTTGGGTCAATATAATTAGTGACAATGTAGAGTCCGCAATTGTAAGTAGATAGCTATTTAGTACGTTTGGGATTCCCTATATTTAATATAGGCTTATTTTCCTCTAAGCCGCGCGTTAAAATTCTTTTCAATTTGAACTCCGTATGCAAATGGGAGCACCAAAGTATTCAAATATATATAAGGATGATAAATATCTATCTTTCCATAAAAGGTATAGAGGACTGAACAGGAAACTGATGTGGAGGAAGTCGAGGAGATTTACTTTGGAGGGAGCTCTACACAAAGAAAAGGGGGAGCAGGTGGCAAAAAAATCTATCGACAGTTTCATCTTTCACTCAATTCCGGAATGACACTAATCATTTCCTCAAAGTTTTCCAGAGTGGCAGGGTTCTTTCTCACTTTTTCTCTAGTTATGGGTCAGATCAAGATCCCAGGAATGTGTACGACCTAATATTGATGGATCAGATCATTAGGATGTTGGTCAATCTTTATATTTGATTTCCTGGACTCTGTTCATTTATATCATAAAATAACTATTTAGTATTAGTTATTCAATCTGTGTGTATTCTACAGAGTAATTATTGATTTTAACTTGTACAAGGTAATCTAGATTTTACAACGCATCTTATTTTTTGACCTTACCAAACACGGTGTACAATTACATATCGTATTTACTATTTATATAATTATCATTTATCATTATATTTTTAAGATTTCTTACTTACTCTGTAGTATGAAACTAATTTCCTACTATTAAAAACAACAAATATTTGTATAATATTTCGATAAAGTTTATATGCATTTTAATAAAAATTCCAAAAATGTTGTCAAAAACTTCGAAAGAACGGTCTTACGAAATTGTTTGCAAACCTAGAAGCTGAGCTTGGATGTACACAGTGAGTTCAAATATTGTGCAATTCCAATTCGAGCTCTACTTTTAATCAATTAGTAAATAACATTTAATTAATAGTGGAGTCTTTCACTGCTAATCACCTATCTTATTCTAATCATATTTTGGTCCTTCTTTTTGTTCGATTCGAATCCAATTTGGGAGATTATCAATTAAATTGTATACGACTCACGAGTTTTAATTTTTTTAAATGCAACATTAAACTCAAAATATTACATTCATACGAATTCAAGGTCGCATTTAAGAATAGTGATTATTATTAAATATCAATCAGCGATAAATACCCTTTATTTTTAAGTGGAAATACTCAACCTTGAATTTAATAGCATGTGTGTATAACTTATGGAGAGATTACATAAAAATATTATTGAAATTTTGAAATAAACCTTTCAAAAATATATAAACAACCTGCAAAAACTGCCAAAAATGGTAATGGAGACCTTGTCCATATACATTGTCACTTGGTAAGCTCCTCCAGATGCAATAAATAAATATAAAGATTTTTCAAAATAAATTCAATACATTTTTCTAAAAATTCCTTTCAGGAATGTGGCAGCTCGTACACCCATTGAAGACTTTCGGCAACTTCTTGGACTTGACTCGGATTCAAGCACTTATATTAATGTTCCTGATATCTATATAATTGGGTAAAATGCCTCATTTGCTAATTAAAACAATTACAGACAATTTCTAATGTGCATAATCTAAATTGCAGGCTTCAAGAGGTCAAATCTCAGCCCCAAAATCTAGTTTTAGATGCTCTCTTCGTTGACCCCTGGACTTCAAAAGTATTACAAGTTTTGGCTCCTTTTGGACATGTCAAAATACAAACAACTCGGATGCAAGGGCTTGTTCTGAGCATATTCATGAAGAGAACTCATTTGATTCACCTACGGGATTTAGATACTCAATTGGCGAGAAGAGGGCTTATGAATATGGTATTTATGATCGACATCGTAAATATTTTAAAGCACTTATCCAAATCCAATCATCTAATCGAATTCTATATGTTTATCAAACAGGGAAACAAAGGAGCAATAGCAGTGAGATTATCCCTTCATGGGTGTTCCTTGTGCTTTGTAAACTGCCATTTGACTCCACATGATCATCTCCTTCAAGAAAGGATTAAGGATTACAAGGAAATATTGGAGGGTCTGGAATTCAGCTCATATCCAGAAACTTCAAACATTCTATTCCACGAGTAAAAACTTTGAAAAAATTCTAATTTCTATTTTGTGAATCTGAGAAGTACAATTCTTTCAATTTCCAGCTATGTATTTTGGCTCGGGGATCTAAACTTCCGGCTAGCATGGAATAAACCTTCAGAGGATATTGTAGAAATGATATCCAACAAACAATTCAGCACGCTTCTCGTAGATGATGAATTAGGACGAGCTAGAAGATCTGGGGATGCTTTTTCCGAGCTCGAAGAAATGGAGATTACATTCCCACCTTCTTACAAGTTTGAATTCGGAGTGGATAATTATGATTTAAAGTAAGTTTGACATTTTCTAGATAGAACTACCTAAATTATAATATGATATATCATATAATCTTAATTATTTTAACACAGGAGAAGACCTGGTTGGACAGATAGGATTTTATACCACGTGAATTCAAATGGTAATTCGATTACATTATGCAAATTGTCAAAATCTTTATTCAATCTCATATATCTAGTATACGATGATGCCAATATTAAATTGAGTGCCAAAGGCTCAAACTATCGCTCCCATATGAAATACAGAGAAAGTGACCATCGCCCCGTGACGTCCTCCTTTGAGATCCAAGTTTTTAGACCAACCCATGAGAAGCTGATTGAATTCTTTGATATCCCCGTTTGGAAGCTTGGTGAAAATAATAAAGTATTCTACCGAATCAATCCAAGCCTTGTCACGTCGCCTGAAGATTGGATTGGGATATACAAAGTATTTTTGTTTGATTTTAGGATTAATTAATATTTATTTAATTAATTTTGTTTCTTTTGCAGTCGGATTTTACTAGTCTCGATGATTATGTAGCTTACGCTTATGCACCTTCAATATCAGAGAATGAACACGAGGAGACAGCCAACCCGAGAGAGATTGCAGTTGTATTCTCGGAGAATAGCATTTCGCGAGTTGGAAATTACATTCTCATTTATTATGGAGCTCATCCCTCGAAATCTATCCTTGGAATTGGGATCCCATTTGAAGCTGTTTTGAGCGCATCTTCCCTCGTCGTGTGATGAGACAATCAGATTATTTTAGGACAAGTTAGGACCAAAAACAAAGCCAATTAATATATGATAATTCATGATAGCTTTAGACTCTAGTTCTACAAATCAATAGTATTACATTTTATTGCATGCATTCCTTCAGTATTAGTGATAATTTAAATGTGCCACTCAAGAATAGTACTTTTATATACTCGATTTTTTGGTTTATTTCGAACAGACGGACATGATGAGCTCTATAATATTTTAATAATTAAGTTTTAAAAACTTAAATCTTTCGTATCAAACTATCAAAGTGTACTTTTCAAGTCTTAAAACTTTAATTTTAATCAAAATAAATATGGATATTGGAGAACAAACCTTATCGAAGTGACTTATTTAAACCATAATTCTTATTTGCGTATAATACGTCTAATAATCTATAGAGGCTAATAGTAGGGTACCCATCTTTAAAAATCCGTGACTCTTCCTTTTCGCTCCCAATCCCCGTATCTTGTAGGCTCTGGACCTCTTGGGCCACCTTTAATAGAATTTAATAATTTATAAACTTTCTTGCATTGATCCTGATAAGAATAATAGAAAAGAAGTCAATGAAAAGGAGTCAATGTTTGCAAACAAGATATGTATTTATCTTAAACATAAAAGACTTAATAAAGCACATAATAATAATAATAATAATAGCTCTTCGAATCTGAAATATTTAAAAAAAACTTACCAACTTCACCAGTATGTGGGTTCTTATTATCAGGCCATGCAGGAATTGGTTTCACAAGCTGTTCAGCTGGGTGTTGTCCCTCTTCTATTTCGTCCAAATGACCTGCAAAATGTCATTTTTAAAATTAATCGTCATCAATTTATAACGAAAGTCTAAAATACCAATTGGTGTCTTCGCTCTATTTGGTGGAGTTTTCTTTTCAGTCTTTGGAACTTTATCAGCACTCAACAATGGATTCACGTACAGGTTAAGCCACCGACTTTGGACATGCACTTTTGATGATATTCTGCTAATTAAAAGTGTTTTTGAGGTCACTTTATTCATTGCGATTCGCGATCCTAAAATTGAACAAAAAGTAACATTATTTTACAAATCGCACATTTTTAAAAATACACTTCCAAATCCTATAAAAATACCTGATGAGATGGCTAACGACAAGGACAATTATTTGAGGGGTCGGCAAGCAATTAAATATTATAAAAACTTAAAAAATCAATTTTTAATTGCCAAATTCCAAAAATTGTCAAAAATATGCAAAAATCTTTCAAATTCGGGGCTCCCAAAAGTACAGGAATTAGGCCCATTTATGTATGGCTATTTTTATTTAGGGCCAACTGATCTCAAAAGGTTTTTTGATCCTTTCAAATTCATTGCAATCAATCTTTCAACTCCTCTACGATAATTAATCTAGTTTTGATCTCATAGCTTGATTAATTAATTAATTAATTGGACATTACACCTCCCGTACAATCTCTTGCCCTAAATCCGCAAATTGGCAGATTTCGTAAAGTTTTCTCAAGAATTTGTGTCCGTGAAAAAGTGAACCCGAAACCCGTTAAAAAATCATTTGTGAAAAGTCGATGTAGACTCATTTCCGGTCCTCCTGCTCATTTATTTATTGGACCTTTTTAATCCATCATTATTAATTGATTTGCCTCAAAGTATTTGAAGTAATTATTTACGTGGATTAATTTTATCAATTTTGTTTGCTCGGCTGAATTTGATATATTATTTTCATTGGGTTCGTGTGTCATACTCATTTTAACCATAAACTTCAATTTGATGGGTTTTTTTCTTCTAAAATCAGCAATTTATTATTTGATTAGTTTGCAAAACTGATTGTCTTATCTCTCCGAGTCTCGAGTTTGGTTCAATCTTTGTGATTTTGAAAGTTTACTAACCCCGAGTCCCCAAAGTCAAAATATTGAAGTTTGGATATTTCGCCATCTTTTTGGACATCCTATTAGGTAATTATCACAATTAATTATATATTATGCATTCATTCGAATTCATTAAAATTGCATTGCCAAATGATCTGTTTTATCCAATTGTCGATGACTCGATATGGAATGAACATTGGAAACATTTGTTTTTGGGCAGAGAAAGTTCCTTGAACTTGGGAGTTGGGATCGAATCAATGTATTTTAGATAAAGAGATTTGATAATTCAAGGCCTTCCTTGAATTATCTATTGTCTCAATTGCATTTTAGAATGTCAATGGACTATAATATTAATCAATTACATATTTGATTCTCGCATAATGTCCTAAAGTTAATATTAAATTCAATTTTTTCCTGAATTTTGTAGGTCATATTTCAAAGAGCGGATCTATCGAGCCATTGAGAAGAAATCCCGATTTGCCAGTACAAAATGCAAGAAATCACACAAAATCAAAGTACAGTTACACCAAATAAAAGATAACAAAAGCGTATGTATCCAATATCAAAGTTTCAATCGAAATGCGAATTGCAAATATCAAAGGGCCATCTCATATTACAATTTACTTTCTTTCTATTTTACAGCCAAAAAGGAGTCGAGGATTGATTGATCAGTGATCTGATGATCTCTAAAGGATATCAGTTTTTACTTGATTTATTCTCATTCAAGACTTGTGGATTGACGATATAAAATGAACGGGCTAAGTGTTAGTGAGCTATGTGGGTTATTCTGCTGCCCTCCCTTCCCCTCGAGGTACGTACTTGTAATTCAATTAAGTTATTAACCAACGGCGTAAATTAATTATAATGTTTGTTAATTTGAATAGAATTGCTGCTAAATTGGCATTCCTCCCACCAGAACCATCGTACAAATTAATACCCGATGAGACGGGTGCTAAGTTTTCAATTGAATTAAATGATAAAGCGGAATGGCAGTATACGGATCGAGAGAAGGAGAATATGGAAGTGTTTTATACGCGAACTTCAAGAGGAAATAAAATTGCATGCATGTATGTTCGGTGTTCAGCAAGTAATAGATTTACCATCCTATTCTCACATGGGAATGCTGTGGATTTGGGGCAGATGAGTAGCTTCTACGTTGGATTAGGCTCAAGAATTAATTGCAACATTTTTTCTTATGATTATTCCGGTAATTTAGATTACTTTTCTCTAAAAAATTAATTAGGCAAGCTCTTCATTTCTAATCTTATTAATTTAGGGTATGGAGCTAGTTCAGGGAAACCCTCCGAGAAGAATCTATACGCAGATATAGAGTCAGCTTGGCATTGGTAAAGTATAATATTAATTAATGATTAATCCATAATATCAATAGAATTGTGAATCAGTTTCTGATATCTTAATATTTCTTTGTTACAGCCTTCGAACACGATACGGTATATCCCCAGAAAATATCATCTTATATGGACAAAGCATAGGTACCGTTCCTACAATAGATTTAGCTGCCAGGTAAATATTCCATTTCAATCTAATATAACTGACATCCATCATAATTTCATTAAATATTTATTTGAATTATTAAAAATGATAGATTTGAAGTCGGAGCCGTGATCCTTCACTCGCCTCTCATGTCAGGTAAGCATTTGCTCACTTAGGATAGAAGTAAAGAGCATTTGTGGCTAATTTCTAATCTTTCTAATAGGAATGCGCGTTGCTTTTCCAAATACGAGGAGGTACGATCTATATAATATGCCTACCCTATCCAATTTCATTAATTTACATTAATTTTTTTCAAAAAAAGGACTTGGTTTTTTGATGCCTTTCCTAGGTACGTTCAATTTATGTATTGTAAATGTGTACGGCATAAGAGCTCTAATTGCAGGATAATTTAATAATTTCTAATGTTTAAAATGACAGCTAATCGATCCTTGTCTTTCCATTTTATTAGTATTGACAAAATGCCTAGTGTACAATCTCCAGTTCTGGTTATTCATGGGACAGAGGATGAAGTTATTGATTTCTCACACGGTCTAGCTATCTATGGTATGGTACATAATATTGATTATGCTAAAAGCTTGTAAATTAATGAATATTTTATTCAATTAGACAAATGTCCAAGATCCGTTGAACCTCTCTGGGTTGAAGGGGCTGGGCATAATGATGTGGAACTTTACAATCAATACCTAGATCGTTTGAAACAATTGATAGTTGAATTAAGTTCGTGATACCATCGAGTAATCTAAGAAAGGAAGCACCGTCATCATCTTTTGAGTATATAGTCTTTATAAGAACCGTGAAAAAAGCGTCCAAAACCAATTGTCAAAATTATTTCAAAATACAAGATTTTTTACAAGATTTAAAAGGTACATGATTTAATAATATATCGTATTTAATTCAAAACACAGCTCGTGTGAAGGGTAATTATTGAACAAATTACGTCAATATTTAAATGAATAAGAAAGAGAGGTACGTAGCACAAATATATATAAAATTCTAATTATTATAAGGCAGTTCTCTATTAATATTTTAGGCATCTAGAAAGAGAAAGAGAATTGTCTATATGTTATGTATTAGGTATTACCTGTAATTCCCTACCTAAATCTGATTATCATTACCATTTCATTCCCCTTTTTATTCCTCGATTATTCCCATTAGTTTTAGACCGGAAAAACCTATTTAATTAATTATTTAGCTCGACAAATAGCTGTGTAAATATTTACAATCGGAACATTTGATAAATATTTATAAATTGTTAGTCCAAAGCCAATTTCCTAACGATCCTAATCTCGTTCAAATTTCGAATATTGAATGCATGATCTAATTTTAGTTTGTATTTATTTTATTACGAAGTCTCTAATCATAAAAAGTGGTTTTTGTTAAAATATGATCTGAATGATTATTGATTAAGGAGTTGTTGAACTGTGAATTTAGAAGAGATTTATTTATTAAATTATTACTTTGCATTGTATTGTAATAAGCTAAAGTTGAGATGTAAGTAGATTTACTATTTCTGTTAAAGACATTTTTTATTGAGAATGTTTAGTTTTGTAATATGTTTTAAGCATTATGATTCGATGAATATGATTAAGGCATTTTATACATTTATATATTTTAGGAAGTAGTAGAATACGATCTACCTATCAAGTATAGGATTTTAGGGGTTAATTAACTATTAGTATTTGCTCCCATTACCAATAATTATCTTTTATTATACCTATTTATAAAAATAGTATTTAAAAGGCTAAATATCTACATAATACGTTACTAGTTAATTGAAATGCATATCCTAAAGAACGAGTCTTGCCTATTCAATCATATTTTAAATTGTTATTATATTCTAGTTGAGATAGGCTAAATAGAATTGGTACTTGGTATTAATATAAAGTTACTGTTTTTGCAATAATTTATTTTATGGTTTTTTTTTCAAAATTAAGTTATTTAGGGAAATTGCACTTTAAATGCTCATTGTATCTCTCTAATTTTTTTAAATTTATGGATTTCAAGATCTCTGAAAAAAGATTTCTAGAAAAATTGTGTCAAAATTACAGGCTGTATTTGCTTGTGAGTTAATAATTTAAATTTATTAATAGGCAGTACACAATAAATTAAAATGCCAAAATCAAGTGTCTAGAAAGATTTGTTCACTACTAATAAAATTATGATTATTAGTTAAAATATACTGTCTTGAAATTGGTTTAATTCGTTAATCTATTGTATTTGTTCGTTCATAAATTAATTGTTTTTTAGTGAATTTAAAAACCTATCTACAATAATTCTTAATCTACTTAATTTATATACGTAGCATTTAATGATAGGTATATTTAAAAGTTTGACCTCAGAACAAAGGATATATGTAATTAAATTATTAAAGGCAAAATTACCTACCAATAGATCTAGTAGGTTATTTAATGAAAATGTATTTCTGATAATTAGTAGTACCAGAATATTATTAGAATGCAAATATACAATACAGATATACTATAATAATGAAATATTTTATACTTTTTAGGATTAAAAATAAAATACAATTAAAAACAAGTACAATAGTTTATAAATTAAAATATTATATACCATTTTTACCAGAAAATATATAAAGACTTGCGAAAGGAATAAATAAGTGATTAATTATTGAAACAAGTTACCTTACATTGTTTGAATAATTGCATTGCAATGTTTAAAAACGTTTTCGATACGTTTCAAAATCACATTAATATTATTTCTGAAACGTTTCAAAAACGTTTTCATACGTTTCAGAAATCACATTAATATTATTTCTGAAACGTTTCAAAAACGGTTTCGATATGTTTCAGAAATCACATTAATATTATTTCTGAAACGTTTCAAAAACGTTTTCGATATGTTTCAGAAATCACATTAATATTATTTCTGAAACGTTTCAAAAACGTTTTGATTCACTAAAATAATTAAAAATCTAATATTTTGTCCAAAATCAAATTGTGCTTGCATTCAAAAGAACGGTGAAGCTGGGTGAAGCCAAAAAATTCAAAGGACTAAATTCTTGTAAATGAGTGCGTCTTTTGAGTTTGTGTCAAAATATTATTTATTATTTGGCCTGACCAGAGACCGGAATTTGATTACCTATTATAAACTTTGTTTTCATTCGGACTGACCAGGAATTATCAATTAGAGGTAATTATTAATTAGCCTATCGTATTTATGGTTGTTTATATGTCGAATATTTATTAATAATTACTTATAATTAGGTGAGAATCTTACATTCGAGACGAGTTTGCATATAATTATTGAAGGTAATGCATATTCATAACTTATACAAGTTCTGTAATTTACAGTTAATTATTTTAATCTAAAAGCAAAGTAAGCATAGACAAAGCACTATGCCTAAATGACACAATTGAGTCTAGTTCGATATTATTAACCAATAATATCGATTGGAAAGTACTTGTCAAAGTTCAAAGTCGATATTTAATTCTCAAAAGTTTGGAGTCAAAACACACTTGAAAGATTACTGACAGATAACCCTTTGAGCTATGATATTTTAATCATTGCATTGTAAGATACTAATAATAATAGTACGAACGATAATAAGTACTCATAATCACCTCATCCTCGTTCAACTATCACAAGAGTCGAAAATACAATAGATAACAATAAATATATTTATACCTGGGTCCTGTTAACCCAACGCAATGGGGAAATCACAGTTCACGAGTCACTCGTCCTTACATAAATAATAATTTATGATATTTATATTACGCGTAATAAAAATAATTATATCAAGTTGTATTCCTTCCTTATAATAATCCTATTACATATTCTATTACAGATTCCTAATCCACCTGCGGACAACAGTTGGAGGATTAATTTTGTAGACGGCCAAGCAAGAACCTGACATCATTCACTGAGATCTCGTAACTTTTCCAGATTAAGCCAATTCATCATAGAAGGGGCCAAGATCAAGACAAGATATATAAAAGCTTTGAATGCTGAGAGCTTCATTCGCCAAATAAACAATACCCATCATTGCAGGCTCCCAGTGCAACCCTCAAATATTGTACTTCACTTACAATCTTATATTCACGCTGAATCTGATTTCCAAATAATTTAAAAAATCAAGATTTAACTACTGAAGACTGAACCTCCCCTCAAACACAGTTCAAATCATGGATGAATTAGCCAAATTCAACAATCAAACTGCTGGACGCGATAAGATATTCAGGTAAATACAGAGCCTTTAAAAAATCACATATTACAATACTAATCCTCATATTGCATAAGAGCTGTTCCTTAAAATTTTGTGACTCCTATTTCCAGACTTGTCCAGTATTCCAGTAAAATAATCTTTTATTCGCTCGAGAAGCGAGGAGCCAATATGGAGACTCTGAAAAAGACAAAGAATTTGGATGAAGTTCTCAGCTTAATGAGAAGACGTAAGTTTTAAATATTCTAGGCTTCTAGCACATATCGTAAATCAAATGTAATTACTAATTAGGGCTATTTGCAATCATTTGATTGGAAATCGAAAGTTTTTATCTCGTGCTAATTTTAACTTTTTTCTTTCTACTTTCTCCAGTTCTCAGGTTTGGTCGATTTTACGAATCGATTCCAGGTGCCCTCTCCGTCATGTCCTCTGTCTCGAATCCTGTAGTGCGCTTGACCTCTGTCCTTTCCAAGATATCCAACTTTATATTCATGTTCATAGACCACTGTGTAAGCCCCCCGAGCCTTTATGCGACTTATTTTTAAACGGTTTCTTTTCTTCTCACTCCATTAGGTTTGCATGGACAAACTCGGACTACTTCCTTCCAAAATGATTGAGGCTAGCAAATGGGATAGAGTATCCACAAAATTCTGGCTCTATTCAATTGTGATGGCTCTAACACGGGATGTATATGAAATCATGAAGATTTACAAGGAAGAATACGGAGCTACGTACCATCTCCGTAAAAAACAAAGCGGGATTGAGACCATTACTTCTACAAGCCCTCCTCCCTCGTTCAAAGGTCATAGGAAAAACCGATCCGGAAACCAAACTGTTGTTAAATACATGGAGAAGGTTGCGAGGATTAAAAAGATTGTTGTAGAACATGGTGACGTTACGGTGGACTCTATCAAGAATCTTTGTGATATATGCATACCCCTAAATTCTCTTGGATTCATTAATTTAAATTCTGGATTTATTGGGCTTCTTGGAGTTATATCTACGATTGTGTCAATTCTCCCACAAGTTAACCCTATGTATAAAATTGTTCCAGCATGCTAATATTCGTGGGGTTAAGTATCAAGGATAAGGTCACGCTGATTTATCACAAACTTTTAGTTTTAATATGGAATTTAGAGGTAGAGGTGGATAAGGCATATTCCGATATAGGTATTCCAAGAATGCTTTTTATTGATTTCCGAACGGCCGAATATTCTAAAATAGCTTAATCAAGGTGTAGTTCAGCTCACTTATTACGCCTTTGATTTAATTATAATTCATGGCCATTTCCTTGAATTGTAAAACTTTCTTTTGTACTCCCGATATTGATTCAACTTACCCAAATTCTAAGAAAAGCCCTGTACAGTCTTACAGATATTATTACGAATTCCTCACATGGCCTGGCATGATGGCATAAAGAATCAATATATTATTATTATCCTTAGGTATGTCCAACTTGTAATAAGACTTGTATTGTAGGTTAATTTAATTTATTTCTTGTTGATGTCCAGCAAGAGTAAGCCATATATTGTACTTATTAAATTACTAGTCTATTTATAGTATACTTTTAATCAGAGCTTATTAATTTATATATTGGATTTGGTTTGTTCAAGCTCATAATTATAATTTATAAATGTAGTACGATAAACAACTCCTGAGTATAATATTAAGTCGATTGTCTCTAAAGATAAATGTACCTAATTATTATTTATTTAATATCCAATAATATATATTACAGATATTTGAACCTCCAATAAAGTTCAATGTACATTTCTTATCTATATTCTAATATTGAATCATGTTCAAGATTCGATTGCCTTATCTTTGATAGTAATATAATATTCATTCTAATCTTAATTTCGTGAATGGTTTATGAACTGAGTAAATCGTGTAGTCAGCGTCTCCTTTCATTTACATCTCAGGATCAAATATCTCATGGGAAGATCAATTAGATTAAAGCCTTGAAGAATAATCAATCATCAATCTCGTTAAAGAACTATATAGGATTACGAGTAGAGGTTGCCCCAGTGTATAAATGAATGAGTCGTCAAACTCACGATCAGATTCATTGATCGCTTACAAAACTGGATCGATGAAAGGCAATTTGCAAATACACATCTTGACCTATTGTAAAATGAAACTTTTTTAAAATCTTTTCTTAATACGAGTATTCGTATTCTTCCCCTTTACAGATTAAAGTTGTACAATGCAGATTACAGATAGGTAACAATGTTAAGTTTCTGACATTCTATCGTACACATGCGGAATGCAGATATTGCGAGTATACGACGAAACTGTTCAAATTTACAAATTTTTGCACTTATAGTTATATCGGTAAAGTTTTGAGTTATGATCAGGGTATATGTAACGATCGTACTGATTCGTGGGTACAATGTAATATTTTATTAGCATTATATACATAATTCTTATAATGCATCAAATATAATCTAGATTAAAAGGTTTGTTTCGGACAGACAGGCTTCAATTAAAGATTGGCATCTTTGAGAGAAAGTTGCGAAAGACAAAGAGGAAAAAACAGTATGTGGGAAGGAATTTTGCACTATATATTCGCCCCCACTCTCTTTACTGCTCTTTGAACATTGATAAAATCTTATGATCTTTGCTAATGAAGTCCGACTGTCCAAGACACGCCTAGCTTTGTATCCTACTACTATATGAATTAAATCAACTCTCTTGATAATCATTGTAATTTTTTGAAACCTATACTTAACTCGTGTAGTGTAAAAGGGTTGAACTTTTCTTGTAAAGGCCAAAAAGAGACAGAACAAATTTCGGTGGTTCATATTTCCAAAACCTCGTAGGTTCCAAGGTCAGCCCAAACTTCAAACTGATATTATAATAATTGGAAAGTCACGAGAGAGTCGCGAAATGACCTAAAAAAAATATGCTGGCTAGCATTAAGTCTACATGGGTAAATAGATCCGGTTTCATGAGACTATTCTTACATTTTTTTTCCAATGAAAGGGTTAAACGGGTGCCCTTTTACAACTTACGCTTGAATTATTTAATAATTAATCTTAAGTAAATGTTATAATGGTCCATTATTAAATTATGCATGCAATCGCGATATAAATTAAACTCGTATAATTTTGCCAATTGGTTAATGACTAGTCCCGACTCCAAGAATATCCGCAATCTGAATTCTGACATCCTTTTGGTTTGATTACTCACTTTTATTGTAATATATACCTACGGCTACACGTTATTAATACATACAAGTCTAGCCAAGTTAATAAATCGATCAGAATTCGGAATTTATTTTGTCATACTTGACAAATTGCCAACTTATGCAATAAAATTTTGAAGTTATAACATTTATATGCCAAAATTATTCTAGGCTAATCCTTAGTATGTGGCCTATATAACCTGATATCCTCAAAGTTTAAAAATAATACATGATTTTAATTGGAAATTATACCTGGAATTGGCATAAATTGGATTCCAAAATCAAATTCTCAGGAATTTCATTTGTAAAGCTTTCCATACTTGGCGTTGGTACCTTCGTTGTAATTGAAGGCTTCAATTATAATACAATATATAGGAGTTTAATTGAAATTGGGACCATTATTTACAAGTATTATTAAAGATCTTTACTAGCAATTAAATCAGGTAAGCAAATTACATGTAACTTTTTGTGATTGCAAGGCCTTCCAAAAAGTTGACTACGATCATTTCCCTTTCGCCCCAAACCCCTATCCCTCCACTGTTATAAACTGCTCATTCTTCGTTCAGACTTTGAATGTGCAGCACCTCGTTACTCCCGAGCTCGTAGCAGCCACTTTGTGACTTCCGCCGCGATCTCATCCTCACTCTTCTTTTTCTCACCTAATTATAGTTCTCAATCTTGTTTTTTATTCTGTGGTCATCTCATTAGAGTATAGTTGATGCTTAATGACGAGCGTATTTGTCGCAAAATGTTTGTCAGTGGTAATCATTTTCGCCGGGTAAGTTGCAATAATATTTTGATAATCAATATTATTAATTTATTCATTTTTACCCTTTAAATTTAATCAGGTCATTGATCTGCGGCCTCCTCCCAGCATTCCGTGTATTTTCGGCATTTCCCCGGTTTGGTCTATCCCTCATACTGTCTTATGGCGGAGGTATGTCGTGTTTTTAATTGAATTTAAAATTTATTGTTTTTACGAGGAGATTTATAGTAAATATTGTGGTTTATTAAAATGTAAACATTGCACAAAGCGGCAATGAACTACATATATGGCTAGGAAGTCGAGAGATTAAGAGCATTAGATCATTGGCCAGATTTGATTGATGGATATATAATTAATGTGCATTAAAATCTGACTTTCTAATTTATTATATGTTGTGTGAATAGATTATCAATACCATTGTAGTCATCCGCGTAGCTCCTTTATTATGAATCAATCAACGCTCTAATTTAAACCATTTTTTTACCCATTTTATAGGGATTTTGATTGCCACCTCACTTGTCCACATTCTTCCTGAGGTATGTTCTACAAAGTGCTAATAAATATTGATAAATATCCAATGAGTCAACTCTTTTATGACTTGAGTTATCTTACTTTTTTTCTAAAGTTTCAACATTTCCTGTTTTGTTCCTTTTCTAGGCTAGAGAATCATGGCCCGATATTGCCTTTACACCCGAGATGTCATTATGTATTGGAATATTTATTGTGTAAGTTGACAAATGTTTTATTTATAAAATGATTTGAATTTCAAAGTTCAAATCTACTATATTTATCGCATATTTATTATTTACCTGCTTATTATGTAAATAGATTTATGAGCAGAGTTATCTAATTGATCCTTTTTATTTCAAAAGGTATTTTGTTGAAGAATTAGCACATTTCCTGGTATGCCATGATCTCCACAGTCCTTTGGGGCATCACGGTATGTTTTAATTGCTTTTAATTGGCCCTGAGAACCCTCAAAATTCCTTTAGACTTTTTCCCATTATTGATTCTAAAGTGTAAACACTAAAAGTCTAAACATACGCAACGTCGCAAATGCGTAAACCTATTAATTTACCATTATTCTTGATATTTCCCCCTCCGGAATATGAATATTTTGTTTCACAATTTTTTTTAAATGCTCTACTATCCCACGATCTAATCAGTAATTCATAGATTCAATGGTGTAATATCCTTTCTTTCTTTTAATACGATTAGCTGAAGAAGATAATCACACGCATGGGGTGCACGTCCATCACGAGGAGCCCCCCAATCGATGCGACGAACCTGCAGCCGTTTATCTATGTAAATCTAACCATAATTTATCGTGTTTTTGCTCTAATATTTTTTTGTATTTTAGTTGCAGAAGAAAAAACGCGTTCTGGAGACCATGGGCATGGACACAGTCATAGTCACTCTCACCTTAATAATTCTAACTTAGGAATGAAACTCCCTGATTCTGACGAACAGGTACTATACGATGACACTCTCATTAATGATCTTTTTAAATGAGAAATGAGATAAGAGACGATTAGCCGTGCCTGGAATTTAAATAAGCTTTAATCATATCTTGATAAAAGCTATCTAATAAAATTAAATATATACAAGCTACCTACGTCGCCTTCGGCTCCTTAGTTAGCTTTGGTGTTTCCCCTTTCCTTATAGTTAAAGATAAAACT
>JAAZTK010000173.1:0-26854 GCA_036507255.1 Megalothorax incertus | reverse complement strand
CAAGTGGAGAAAGTACCTAATAATTATTAGGTTTCTTGGACCTTAACTAAATTATTAAGGGTTTAAGCTCAAGGATGTTAAAGTATCAAGGATGAAAATATATGATCCCAAGAAAAGGGGGTACACATCTTTTAATGATAATTTATTAAGCTCTCAAATATTAAGAGCGAGTGAATTTGCAGAATTTCTTAGATTCTCACTAACTCAATCCACCCCATGCTAGGGCACGCTGGAAGTTTGGAAATGTGCCAAAAAATTAAAGTTTAGATTCAAATTGCATAATTTAAAGCTTCCGTTAGATTCGGTTAGATAATTGTGGAAGAATAATCGAACATACATATATTGTATCCTTATCACATTTGATTTGAAAAAATGCCTAAATGACATTATGTGAAGAAATTAAAAATATGTATAATAGAAAGCAAAAGTGTGGAAAAGATGCACGCATAAAGTTCATGGACGATTATATTTATTTTTAGATGAAGTGCACAATATAATTGTTTGAAACATTCATTCTCTACGTGATCTAAAAAAGCTCAAATATTATGCCATGCAATCTCGTTAACATTACAACGCATTATTTCTTTACATTAATATTATATATTGCAAATTAGAGCTATTGACCGGAGGCTGAGGAAAGAAATTGCGCACATAATATGGAAATGCCAGGATATGTTGGAAATTGGGCAATTTTAATTAGGCTGATACAGAGCCAATCGATTTAGGCAATTTCACAATTTAATATTTGAAAAAGATGTTAAAATTAATAGTAGGGTTTCAGAAATTCAGACTCTGAAAGAAATGCTTTAAAATAAATGTTTCCGAAGCTCTTGGAAGGGTTTCACACGCCTCAAAATCCCCTGATAATAAACGGTTCGCTACATGTATAAACTAATGAAATATTTAAACAAACTTCTCGAAATATTATTACTTTAAAAGTGCAATTAAACACTTTCCAAGCACTCATTTAATTGATGGTTTACATAAAAGTGCAAAGTCCATATATGCCCCATTATCCCTAGCATGTTGGCACTTGGCAGACTAAAATCCTCGCTCTTCTGTCATTCGATTCGATTCGTAATTTCAAAATAAACAACTCATTCCTTGCAAATAAATTCGACAATCTGCAGCCACTCTTTCAGTTAATTAGCTTTAAAAGTTTAATATAATTAGCGGATCTATTTTGGCATCGACGCTGGAGATCACCATTTATTAAAATAATGTACCTGATTGGCCTGACAGGTTAGCAAATTCTGCAAAAAAGAATTGCAAACATATATTTAGATTTTGAATAAAAATGCTAAATAAATTCCTCAATACATTGCAATTAGCTTTTAATTAGGTTTAAGAATTTTGTAATTTAATAAAACTCAATTTTTACCTTTCAGGGGGAATTAGCACAGGTATCTTGAAATAATTATCTTGCTCAAAATTGAATTCAATTCAAAAATATTCCAATTTCGGAATTTTTTCAGGTAAAAGTACTGTAGCCAAATATTTTTCGGAGCAACTGGGAGTGCCTGTCATAGACAATGATGTGATTGCAAGGAAAGGTAATTAAAATAATTGTAAGCAATTAATTAATTTTATTAAATCTTGAGAGTATCCTACTTTCCTTGTAATTTCGACAAAGGCCCAAACTGTCAAAACAGGGTTTAGTTTAGTCCGAAACTGGGGTCATTTTGTCAATCGATATCCTGTAAAAACTCATTCGATTTTATAATTTTATTATAATATTATTATTGGTTAACAATTTGAGATATTTAGAAATTAAATTTAAAACGTCCATACTCGAAGGATCTGATGATTTATATTTTTCCATTTCAGTTGTGGAGCCAAATTGCAAAGCAAATCGTAAAATTCGGGAGGCATTTGGGGATGAAGTTTTTCTTGAGGATGGCAATATAAATCGGGCTCTCATCGGCGACATAATCTTTGCAGATCCAGAAAAGAGACAGATTTTGAACAAAATTGTCCATCCAGAGATTTTCAAGGAAGTTTGCTGGCAAATTGTTGGATATTTTTTTAAAGGTAACTGCGTATATTATTTCTGGTTTAATTTAAAAAAAGTTGATTGATTTTTACAGGCTATAACTTTGTGATTATTGACTCACCTTTGCTCTTCGAAAGTAATGTTTGGGCAAAATATGTCCACAAGATTATTGTGGTTTCATGTGATGAGGATTTGCAAATTCAAAGGCTAATTGAACGGAACAATCTACTGGAATCGGACGCAAAACTTAGAATTTCAGCTCAAATGCCTTTGAGTAAGTTGTTGATTTAATTTTGAAATAATACTAATTAAAATGCATATTCTATTACAGGTGTTAAATGTGAAAAAGCGGATTTTGTAATAGAAAATTCATCCAATTTCCAGTGCACATATGATCAGATTGAAAGTATTTATGAAGAGCTCCAGACTGACAAGACTTATTGGAAATACAGATTTCTGGCAGGGGTAATTGGAGGAAGTGCCCTTGGACTTCTCATCTTATTTTTCCAAAAGTTTCTCCCAACAAAAGAAACTCAGCATATTATTTTTGATCAACCCAAACCCATTGAGCCACCTCCACCCGTGGGGATCTTCAAAGGCATCTTTAAGAATTTCCGAAATCCAGATAGCATGGCTTCGATCTTTTAGCTCGGAATGGATTCTGACTGACTGAGGATTGAATTTTTGAATTTTAGACAAGTTTAATCTTCTAGTTTCTCCTCTTCTGATTTTTTAAAAGGATTTTTATCCAGTTTTATTTAAAATTTTAAATACAAAATGAAATGGTGATCTGTATATTAGATTTTATGAGCTGTGGGGGAATCCAGAGTCGACTCCAGACGCGCTAGCTAATTTTTAACTCTTTTAAGTCCACGGTGAATCAACCCATGATTTTTGATATAATTATATCTCGATACTCGTTCGTAAAAATGACATTAGACGCCTATTTTCTGCTGACTTTGTTTAATCATGTAATATATGGTGCTCAGATTACGTAAAGTTGAAAATGAACTGTACCTATCTATCGTAGACATTCAATTCTGTGTTTAATAAATTGATTTTAAAACGTAGCTTTGAAATTGTATTTATATTTCTCACTTCGACAGACGAGTTACATTTATACATAATATGTGTATACGATAGATGTAATTATATTTTCTAATACGATACTAGATCAGTAAAGAAGTAATTTAACGATCAAGGCTTCCTGGGAATATTTCTTACGATTAATTACATATCATTCAAGTATTTCTATATAAGGTAATTAAAATCATTTACAGAGATTAAGAGACAATATTAATAATAAACCTCGTAAATACACCTCTACGTTTGTCACTTTGACCTATCTATGATCTATATAAACTTCTTATCTTAGGATAATAGGATTCATATACCTAATACAAAATTGGCTAAATTCTAGCTAAACTATATAAGTAAACTAATTGGGATCATTTTAATCCAATCAAAAGGGAATGTTTTTAATTAAATTCTAACTTGGGAAATTGAGGGTGCACAATATATTCAAGTATTACCCAACTATACTAGGAATTTATCGTGCAAATTAATTAAATACTATCGGTAATCGGTACATTTGAGTCTTAAAATAGCGTTTAATCTGATGATTTATCAAATTATCAATAATCTAACGATCTATTATTCTACGAGTACTAAAACATACCTGATAAGAGTATAATTATGATTTATGATAATAATATAATACAAAATAACAAACCAAACACATATAAGAATGAGTTAATAAATTAAAAACATGCCAAAGTAAAGATATTTGTACAATTCACCACAATCCAATAAGTACACAATATTTGCCCAAAACCTATTTAATATTTTACAGGTAATACGAGTAGAGAACTATATATTAAAACTATCGAATCGTTATCTTATGTACAACGCCTTTAAATCTTCATATCTTGAATGGATTTATGCCAAATACTACAAACCGTTAAGTACTCCAAACTTTTTAATTAATATACAACATATTAGAGAATAGCGAACGTAAAATGAGTAAAAAAAATTAAACATACGAGAAGGTGCAGAAAGATGCAAAATGTTACATAATAATCTGAGAGAAAAATTAGGTTTTTTTAAACACCAACATTTGTAACAATGGGTGTATAAACCGTTGTTTGAGTCTGTCCAGGATTAATCTGTTGATGCTGCGAGATGATTGGAAGTGGATGACTAATCGAGACAGGAACGGAAACTGTAATTTGTAATTTATAATTTTATTTCTCATAAATATTACATTTAAAACGTTAACAAACTTTTGCATAAATCTTATTTTTAAGCGAGGTTAGTTGAAAACAGGCATTTTCTTATTATAATTTTTATTACAAGTAAATAAAGCATCTAAAGTTCTAAACTAAGGACGCTTCCCTAAGCTAATCAAGCTCATCAAAACTACCTGTCGGGGGTAAGGTCGTCACAACCGGGCCCGACGCAACTGCTGGGGTCACAGTGAGAAGAGGCTGAGCCATTGAGACCTTTAATTTGAAATTGAATGTTAAATGGATTCCAAAATCAGGATTTATTTTATTTCAAAATTTAAAAACTTACAAGAGTTTGCACAACAGAAGCTTGTGCTTGAGGAACATCTTTGCTTAGCTGGTTATTGAGTCGAAGCTGAGCATTTTGGGCCAGTAGAAATTCATTTGCTGTCTTTAACTCTTCAATTCGTCTTTTTAGCATAAAATTCTCCTCCTCCATTGCTTTCATAGCGTCCGGTTTCCCTTGTTGGTTATAATTCTGAGCCTGACCAGGTCCACCTGGATTATATCCATTATTTCTCGCACTTGACTCTCCAGGAGATGGAAAAGAAGTTTGATATTGAGAATGAGGAGGAGGTGGTGGTGGCGGCTGGGAATTATATGCATTCGGGTTCCCATTTTCAGGTCCATTTCCATTCCAATATATTATCATACTCATCATATTCATTTGTAGAATATCCATTTCCATTAGTAGTATACCGTTTATTATGCTGGAGCTCTTGAGGTGGTGGAGGAGGAGGACCCTGCCCCCCTCTTCGCTGGTTCTGAAATTGTGACTGATTTCCGAGATTGCTTCTCTTAGGAGTTGGAGCCTCCTCATAATACCCATTGTCTGGTTGAGCTCGCCTTCGAAATGGAGGTCCTCCTTGACCATTTCGAGAAATTGGATATTCTCCATTCGAGTTTAGGTTCTCTTCAAGTGAGGATCTTCTCCCACCGTTATTGTTTGCATTGTAAGATGATCCGGAAGATGATCTATTGTTCGTGAAATCATTCCAACTCGGAGGAAGTGGAGGTGGAGCAAGAGGATATTTTCCAGACCCCTTCATTCCTCCACCATTCCCATTCATTTTATTATTAAATGGTACACTTTGGACATCTTCTCCGACGCCGGCTGGTAGCTCTCCAGTTTGCTTAAACGACTCCTCCTCCTCACGAGAACAATGGATAAACTTGCAGGTGGTTCGATTACAAAGATTCTTTTGGAAATCATGGCAGAAGATGGGCTCTGTCCGAATCCTGTAAATATAACAAGGAATATTAGGTGACCCTCGAGTCTTGACCTTTGTAAACCTAATAAAAAGTAAGTTAATCAAAATACCTGATGTTCCCGGGATGTATAAACTTGCAATTCGTGCGATTGCAAACATTCCGCTGAAATTGTGCATTTAAATCAATTAATTAAACATCACACGGGGTGGATTTAAGCAGTGGGTTGACAGCGTGACATGGGATTTAAATTTAATACTAAAGCAATGGCTAACCTAACCTAACCGCTTCGCGGTATGCCTCCCGAATACCCTTAGGGTTAGCTTCACTCTCGCTTGCCTCGCTCCGCTCCGCGGAGCTAGATCGTTTTAGCTCGGTAAATCTACCCTAATCTAACTATCAGCAAGCATAGGACCCTCAGAAGTCAGAATTTTTGGTTGAAAACACTTTTTGCACACTAAAATTCAATTTTTTCGTTAATTGGGTACCTTACCATAAAATCTCTGCACACGCCCTGACCCTCTGATTTTTCCATCTTAGGACAATGCGTGTCAATCTGATTAATTAAAATAATTAATAAATACCAATTAAAAAAGTGCTTGAAAGTCCTTGAAAGTTGAATTTGGAAATTCAAAATCATACCAAAATTCTTAAATATTTTCGCCTCCAAACTAGCTAAATTTGACTCGAATAATTACAAAACGCTCAAAAATAATGTAATCCTTTAATTGGAGGCTAATTAGCCGATTGAGAACAACCTAGTCGAGGAATTTAATTAATGACAAATTAATATTTTGAAAAAAGTCGATAATCCCAAAAACTACATTTCCTTTAAACCGATCTGAAAACAACACCCCGCACACTGGAAGATCACCACCCCTCAATTAATTAGCGTTAATTTGTATCTACTAACTGTATTCCATGTTAAATTGGATTTCAATCGCAATTATCAAAATTAATTGCAATTTTTTGGCCAAACACAAAACTGCACAAGTCCGACTTTCTATGAATCTACCTTAATCTATTTACTGCTCATTGCAATAGCGGGTATGATAAATCTCTATTTTTAAGAAAGTGGACCCAAATTCCAAAATTCACCTGATTTTTTAAAATTTCTTAATTTTATTCGTGGTCTACTTTTATTTACAACAATTATGGACACCATTTGACACCTTCGACCTTGTGAATTATGTGGTAAGTGGTTGAAATCTACATTTAAAAGCATTGGGAAAGGTAGGGTTTTTTTAAATGTGTCAAATATTTACACACTTGTGCAATTGCGTAATTGCATATTTTTTATGTCACTTTTTAATACTCGAATTAATTGGCATTCATGATTCCCTTTCCTTGTCCATTTTTTAAATACTTGATTTAATAATATATTTTTATATTTGCAGATTTGCAAAAATGAAGGAATTATTAAAATCTTCAGATGGAAAGGTCAAGAAGGAGGAGGAGGAGGTGGACAATAGGTCAAGTTCGTCAGCAGGCCCTGTGATAATGGAAAGCTTCTGGTCAAAATATTATATTACCAACCCTAGAGAGTGGAGCCTTCAAAGGATATCCTCTATACTCTTGGTCATATCAATCTTCAACTATTGGCTATTTGGAATCAAGTTTTTAATATGTGTAATTCTTGGAATAATTGCCTTTCTCTTTGGGTAAGTAACTTGAATTTATAGAGTCCAATTACTATATTCATATATTTTTTTCCTTCAATAGGATCAGCTATAAAATCTATTCGCAATCAATTCATCGACCAGTCAATGACAATGTCAAAATTAAAATGAGTCACAAGTTTTTCAAGCCCAATTCCGAGCCCAAAAATAATAGGAACAAGCTGGACATGCGTCTAACAGGGGCTGCTATCATTGACGAATGTCTCCATGAAATGATAGATTTTATACTACGAGATTATGTCCATGATTGGTATGATTTAATCGGGGATGACGATGAATTCATTTATGAGCTGAGGAAATCCATTCAAGAGACAATTGTGAATCTATCTTCGCGGGTAAAGGAAGTTGATTGGATCCCCTATTTAACTACACATCTCGTGGATGATGCCGCATCTCATCTTCGTCTATATCGAACAGCACTCGCAAAAACTAGAGAGAACCCAAACGTTGATTTAATTTCTTCATTTTTTGATTTGGAAGCAACAATGGAAAAGAATCTTTGTCGGGATATGGCATCTATTGATGACTCACATCTTAAAGATTACCTACAAGGGATTACAGAAGCTCTACTCTATCTACTCCTTCCACCTGATACTTATTCGTGTTCCCCCGTTGGCTCTCTATCGCAGGATTTGCTCGTTAATTATGTTTTAGTACCCGTACTTAATCTTGTTTCTGATCCGGACTTTGTAAACCAAGCAATCATTTGGTTGTGCCAGGGATTTCCAGTCACTTCCGATATTTTTCTCAGCGTTATCAGATCCAGTACAAACGATGACGAGATATTTGCAGCGCAAGATTTCTTTTTAGCTCAAACCGACGAGCTGAAAAACGTTCTAAGTTCTCACGCTCATGAGGAACTCAAGAATTCTGCAAGACAGCAGCTTAAAGCCGTTGCTTTTATGCGAAAAGCAATTGAGAAACGTCTCACCCAATTAAAGGAAGGGAAACGATTGCAAGATGATGATGATGCGGTTGGAGAATTCCAGAATTACATTCTAACAAATATGAAATACCCGAATCTAACGCTGGAGCAGATTTTTAAAGAATCTGTTGCTCTCTCGTACTTTCTTGATTACATGACTTCTGTTGGGGGGAATCATTACCTTCTTTTATACCTGAATGCTGAAGGTAAGAGCCAAAAAACTCATATTTGAAAAGCTTATTTATTAAAATATTTCAATTTATTTCTTCAGCTTGGAAAGCAAGTGCAGAACAGCAAATGACACTCCTTCAGCAAAATAACAATAAAAAGAAGGATCAAACGCAAAATATACAAGCAATGTTGGATTGCTTACGTATCGCAGCTCTCAATATATATGACCAATTTTTATCTGAAAAGGTACAGGTTTGAAATTCTAATTATTTTGCATTTATTTAACATTAATTATGTTAACCAGGCTTCACTCCGTGTAAAGTTACCAGAAAATGTAGTCAAACGATTTTATATCGCGGCAAAAAATGAGAGCATCTCTCCCTACCTTTTTGATGAGATCCAGGCATCTCTTATTGAGACGCTGGAACTCACTGAGAAATTTTACCCGAATTTTACTCGCCACAAGCTCTATATTAAATGTCTAATTGAAATGGATTTACTCAAAACGGAGAGTATTTCCCCATATGATGCGGAAGGGGATGGGGAAAGTTCTGGAGATGAGGAGAACTCTGATGATATACTCTCTTTGGATGATGTGGATTTTGACGCCCAATCTCTGCAAGGGGTTCAAAAGAATGAAGCTATTGATGAATTTCAATTCTGTCGAGAATGCCTCAAAATGCGGAGAGAAGGGCAAGGCCTAACCCCTGAAGATATCCTATTTTGGGAGAAATCCCTCCTCGAGAAACAATTTCGTCTTAATGCTGAGGTATTTTTTAAATATAATTTTTTGATTGAAGATTATGGAATTTGTCAATTTTTTTATTTTGCATTTTTTCTTGAATTTCAGATTATTGAAACGGCAATTTCAACGGAAAAGGGGACACAATTTGGCCTATATGCAATTGTAGTGACTCGAATTGAGATCTACGCAAATCTAACATTAGGCCAAGAAAAAGAATGGCATATTTACCGAAGATACTCTGATTTTTACGATTTTAACAATTGGATCAAACAAAAGTGGATGAGACTTAATAAGCTAGAATTCCCTTCAAAGCATACATTTCGTACTACAGATAGGAAATTTTTAGAGATGCGGATGAATGCACTTAACAAGTATCTTGCAAGTATTATTTCAATGACATCGGAACCTTGTTACGGAGAATCCCTACGAGATACTCTTTTACACTTTTTGGAGCCTGGGAATTATACAATCCGGAAAAAGCATTTTGCAGAAAGGGTGGGTATTTATTTCAAGATTTGAAGTTCATATTGTAATTGTAATCCTTTTTAAAAAAAATTCAGATTGACGATTTTGTTGTAAACCCACTCAAGCAATCAGTCAAATCCGTAACTCACGCCGTTAAAAGTGTACCGGAGAGCGTCTTCACAGGAGTTTCCAATACTGTAGATGGATTTACAAAATTATTTTATTCCAAAAATGTAGCCTCCGAGCATTTTTCAGAAGCTCTCAAAGTTGGCTCCTCTAATTAATCAAAATACTGAAACTGATAACATTCCACTTCGTATCATTCTCCTCCTTATGGACGAAGTATTCGATCTCAAAAGTAAGCATCAATGGCTAAGGAGGAGGATTGTAGCTATTATCCGGGAGATTTTAAAAGCCATGTACGGGGATATTGTTAATCGAAGGATTATAGATTATGTGAGCTATCTTACTTCACCTACCAAAGTCTCGGGGTATCTTCGTAATTTGCAGTAAGTGAAATTGATGTAATTCTTTGTGATTTTAAGATTAATCATATGTAATTTTTTTATAGACGAACATTATGGCCAAATGGAAGGAAAATAGGGGCTGGAATTCCGAGGGATAATGATACAAAGATGAGGACTCGTATTGCTGCAAAAGCATCTTTAATTTCAACGCTTTCAGGTAATACCTACATAAATTAATACTATCTTAAATTCTTAATTTTGAGCGAGAAAAAAAGAATTGCCCATGTTGTATCTTTAATTGATTTTTCCCTATTCCAGATGAAATAAAACATTTGATTGGAAGCGAAACTACGCGAAGAGGGCTACTTTCTGTATTCGAGCTTTTACAAAACCCAATTCTTAATCGAAGGCTAGTCCTGGTCATTTTCGAAGGGATTATTAAAACACTTTATCCTGATAAGCCATTCTCATCTATAATACAAAGGCTTCACTATAGGAGTAATCGTGTTGGTAAATCAAGACCTTTTCTGGTACCTTCGACCTCGAGAACTAATCTTCAAGTATCTAATACAAATAGTGTTTTGGCAAATCTATCACCGAGAGGATCTAGAAAGAGAAAGTAGAATTTATATTTGTACACTTAATTTAATCCCTGGGCAGGGTGATTTGCGTAATAATTAAAAAAATTAATCAAATTCCTGTCTAATATTTAAATGACCACCAGTACTTTATTTTAAAATATGGTCAGATATGCAAAATTTAAATGACAAAGGCATCTATTCAAAATATCTTTATTAATTATTTGCTACTATTACATTCCCTGACACTGGATAATTTTTTTACAATTTATTGATAAAAGCATTCACTTTTATTTATCTTCATTTAAAATTAACTCTTACCTAAATTATCTTGCCCAGGGCTTGTGGCTGTAAGTGCTGTAAGTGTATGTAGAGACTAAAGGGTTACCAAAATATTTTACTTTTTTGTGGATTATTAAAATTTTTAAGGTACAAATCAAAACTAATGAATATATGTATTAGCTTATGAATTTCAATTGATGGACCTATAGGCATATATTTTAATTCCATTTTCTTCAGTAATTCTGTTCATTCCTTAATTTGTGATTGATTGACTTATTATATTATTATTTTACTGTGAATCCTGTGAGGCTGTGATGTATCAGTAATATCGTACTCGTATAATGAATTAACGATTAATGAAAGATTATTTAATAGAAATATCGCATTTCATATTTTATAACAGTAAATTCCTCTAAAGTTCTAAACCAAAGATGATATTTTAAATTGAGAGAGACCCTATATGAATTATATGATCCTGAGTATAGGCATAACTGGAGAGCGAGAAACCCTTAAATCATGTCAAACTATTCTGTCCTAATTCCTATCATAGGCACTATACCATAGGCAGTTATAGAATTAAGATTGTAAATCTTGATATAAATCATATTCATCTAATAAAATATAAAAATTATATTTTCTGAAGCATTGTATCTAATTAATTATCCCGAAATGTAATCTATTTTCGAATAATACTTTAAATTATTATGTAGGATAAGCGTGAAAGATGAGTTTATTGTAAATGAAAGATATTTATTGAAATTCATTGTAAAGTTTTATATTTAAATGCTTGTTAATTATCTAATATCAATAGTTTAGGGTCATAAATTTAAAACGAAAGATTATATTATACTTTTAAAGCTACTACAAATCACAAATAAATCAATTAATATTCTCACAATTTCTAGTCTTGAAAATTAGTACCTAATTCTTCAGGGGCTATTCAAATTATTAATATTTTCTTGGGTCATTGTTAGAGATGATAGAGAATTTCTCCTATTCGGGCTTACGCCAAGATTACCCCAATTGATCCAACTGAGACGTGCTGTGAGATCTGTAAAGATTATTTTAATACAGATTACTTATTTGAATATATTTCTCATGCTGCTTCAAGCTCAAATACAGAAATCAATATTTCTAAATCTAACCTGAAGTGTTCCATTCGCTCGATCGATCCATTTTGATTTCCCCTTTCAAAGATTTTTCAACATAAGTTAAAGGGTCGTACTTTGAGACGAGAACTTCTCGAAGGAGTGCAATGTATGCGATTGCAAGACGGAGGGTGTCGATCTTGGAGAGGCGTTTCTCATATGGGAATGTGGGAACATGAACTCGGAGTTCATCAAATGCCGAGTTAATGCTAAAAAAAGATTTTAGAAAAAAATATTTAATATCAAATGGAGATGTACATCTTTCTATTAGAGTAGCAAACTATAAATAAAATGGATTTACATATCTGCAGCAGCTACAAGAGGCTTGACTGACCTTGGAACTGACCTCATCTTCTTGCGTTCTCTGACATTGGCGGATTTACGTTGGGGAGGCGTTGGAGCCGTTGAAGAAGCAGAGGGGTAATACATTTCATTTGGATCGTTCGTTTCCACTTCTGTAAATGGACCAAATTAAGAGATTATATATTATTTACATATGTATATGCCAAACTGACCTGATCCCATTGGGTTACTCATATAACTTTGCTTGGAGGAGGAGGAAGTGCCTGGAATATTCGCATAAGCACAGGTTGAAAGTTCCTCAGGAGGGCGGAGATTCTCCCTCTCCAACCCTTCACAATTTTGAATTTGTGATGGCGAATAATACATTTGATGGGAGATGTGAGGCTGTTGAATTTGGTGGGGGTGGCTGTGGGGAATGTGCATTTGTTGGTTTTGATCTTGCATTCCTCTATGCATTTGTTGATGATATTGTTGGTGAGGATTCTGATAAGGGTGAAATTGATATTGATGGTGATGTGAAGATTGGGAAAGGGACTCTAGTTCAATCAAATCTGAGGATTTATGAAGGTCTGGCGAATGGAATTGTTGTAGGGCAATGTGAGATGGGTGTGGTGCGGGGGAGAAAGGTTCTTCGTCTTCAAGTTCGAGAGGATTTGGATCCGGGTGGGAATGCGAGAGTGGAGGAGGTCGGAATGGATCATAACTCTGGTTTGAGTTCTGATGCATGGTGTCCGTTTTATATTGGAGAAACCTGGAGAGAAGATGATGAAAAGAGAGGGGCTCAGGAGTTGATTTTGGAATTTCTCCGAGTCTGATTTTGACTCTCTCGTTCAGAAAACCAGATGCCTGGACTTGACTTTGAAGATGAAGATGAGGCAAGTTAAAATACTGCTGGATTTGGCACTGGATCCCGCTTTTGGCGGAGATTTGAGCTCTTTGAGTGGTACTCTGGAGTTTTTGGGATTTTGAAAGGTGGCCTTATTGAAATGAGATGGTGGAGAGGAGAGGAGAGGATAGAGGGACTGGAGATGACACGGAGGAATGGATGGTTCTGACATGGAACGAAATGAGTCCGAGAGCCAAAGTCATCGAAAGGAGGGGGAAGTCGAGGTCGGAGTTACACAATTGGAGGAGTGTACCCTGATTCCTCTCAGTATCCGGGTTTTTGAATCCATCCTGATTCCCCAATTCAACCCCTATCCAAAAGCACGCCTAGTCCTTCCCCTTTATCAGAAATCTACCAATCCTGGGAGCTTGGTCCGAATTCGGTGGGAAACGCCCTCGAAATCTCTCCTTTCTTCCTTTGCACGAATATTTCTTATCAAAATTCAAATGGCTCGAGTAAAGTTTCATAGAAGTTAGACTGCATGGCATAATAAAGCATTATATTAATCCAATTCCTATTCCAGATCCTCCGTGGACCGTACAGCTTATCCTAAAAAAATGTACTGTACGATAGTAGTAGTATCTTGAATTCTATAATTCCGTTTGTTCATATAAAATGATAAAATGTGTTTAAAATCAAAATAAAGTTGGACAATCCTTTTTCTGGGCAGTAAGAAGGTAGTAGTACCTACTTTACCTAGTAGGTACCATAATTATACGATAGTTAATTGACAGTGATTGGCTAATGCAAGTACTAGTAGAAATAATTTTACGTTATTTGGTGTGATTAATGTAAATAATAGAGCCTATCATAAAGTCTGAAGAATACGATCATATTAGGTAGGGCATATAATTATACAATAAGTACTGTTTTTACCATCTATTCGCTGTTTGTAGGGATTTCAAATCTCTACAAGAGCAAATCTTTTGGATTGAATCTGGTGGGAGAAAGTATCTGGATTTGACAGAGCAATTTAGAGGGTAAAATTATACTCGGATTTTATAGGCCTTTCATTCAATTCCTTCTCTTCTCTTTCTCCGAGAAACGCTTTCAAGTCTCCTCCCTCCTGTCAAAAACATTCTCCTGTACCTACTTTCACCGAGCTAGGGTAAGAAAGAATCGATGAACCAAAAAGTCTCCGAAAAATGCTAGGAAAAGAGGAATCCGGAAAGCGACAACCTTATAACTCTTGACTCCTTTGACCTAACAGTCAGGAAGAAATTAAACTCAAATCTCAAGCCTTGGACAATGCTCGAGTTTCCATTCGATGAAAAAATACATATTTGTTGTGAAAAATCCCCAATTTTGCGGTCGCAAATCGTGAGAGCCAAATTACTCAAAATTCATTAAAACTTTGAACAAATACAATTAAACAAATAGAGCGAAAAAACCACAAAAAGTTTAATTTGTTGACTGACTTTTGTTAGCTAAAAAAAACCCCGAATCTGAATTCATGAGCGGCTTGAGGATTATATAATGCCAAAGGGTCGAAAGGGAGGAACGTCGTTCGAGAGAGCAAACCCATCAAACTCAGCTCTAAAATCCCAACCCATAATTCTCATGTAGTCGGCTGCATTTAAGTGTGCATGGCTCAGGGGGAATAAAGTGGCGAGATTAGGGTGATGATTTTGTGGGTACTTAAACGGGACGGCCCCTACTTTGATGGGTACTCTTATACCTAGTACATGGGACCCTTTTGTTCCTCCTCCCCGTCCGTACCTCCTTTCATTCAAGGTCCTAAATGGTTCGGGAACTCCAAAGAGTCGCGTGCCTTTGCACGCGACCCCCAAAAAAGATGCTACCCATCATTGTCACCGACACAAATTGAGATTTCACGGATTCTGAGCTGTTTACAAATACTAGCTGTGAGGCATTGTACCAATCACCCCTTGTAATTTCATTTAACCGAACCCGGAAGAGCACCCAATCACTTACCCCTTTGAATCTTTCCGATTGAGAGTAAATTATAAACAAAAATAGAGCCGATAAAGATCTAGAGATAAGAATCCACCCAAAGATAACAAGTTTAAACAGGTTTAAGCTAACAATTTTGCTACAAGATTAAATGATTATAATTTACTCTTGTAATCTTGGACAAACCATTAATAGTTTCATTTAGGATTAAAGTCTTCATTAGAAAAATCAAAAATGTTATACTGTATTTTGAAATCTGAAAGGTTTAACACAAAGATTATGGAGTATACATTCTCAGGAGTTGCTTTAATTGAAATCTCACGGTCTTGTCAGCTTATTAGAGAAGGGATTAAAATTGGGGATTAAAAATTCAAAACCCCCAATTGAAATTCATAGGGCTCATTTTGGAATATGCATAGGGCCAATTTAAATATGTATTACCAGTACTCATGTACTCTGATTCGAAAGGATTATCTTTATACACTTCCGAAATTCGAATATCCGTAATCCACTTTGCCCCAAGTCCGATCCTGCTCTCAATTTCCCATATTGGTCCATTTATGATTTTATATATCCATATTCTTCGATACTTATCTATAGGATGCAAATAAACATATGCTATTGTAATCATCTCGATGTATTCCCATGATTCGAGTATTTGCTTTCCGAATAAAATGGACGAGTGCTGAGATTCAATGCAAAAAGAAGAGGGGGAGATCCTTGGATGAATTGATTTGTCACCGCTATTGTAGAGCTAGGCCACACAGTATACAAAGAGGGGGGGGGGGAGACTTTGGAGAGACCCTTCATATTTGAACTCGTGTGCTCCCCGGATTCGGATTTGGGAAGGTCGCGGTAGCTTGAATCAAAAGGAGTATTTGTGGTTGTTTGCATAACTTGAATAGGCCTACCTATCTGGTTCTGGTTGAATGGAATTAGATCAAGCAATGAATATACATTTAATTCAAGGGGGAGACAGGTTCCCACCGGGGAAGCCACGTAATACACTCGCATCATTGACTTTTGATACATGTAACACTCTTGACAATGAAGGTGCATATCCGACAATAAATTTAAAGGTCCCCTGCTCGAGGGAGGCGGTCCCTTTCCCAGGCTATTTAACCCCCTAATAATAGATATTAGCACCCATCCCTTGGATCCTTTGAGGATGGTTACGGACCTAGAACCATTTGATTTGAACTTTTGAAGTGTGCAAAAGACTGGACAAGGAAAGCGAGAGAATCAGCGGATAATTGCAGGGCAATAAAGGCAAGTGCTGTGATTGTTCAACAAATACTCTTTACGATGAGACAAATTGGACCGATTATTCTAATTGTTACTTTTCACAGGGAAAGAGAGACATCGTGGAAGTGTAGTTTTATGAAGCATAGGTCAATTTTATGATCTCCAAAATCCTCAAATTCCCTAAAGTTCCCTACTTGTATTATATGCGAATGAAATAATTAATAAATAGACTTTCAAGTGCTCGGACTAATGATTAGTCCGAGAACTATGCTTAGGACTAGTCACTAGTCCTAATCATGATTTAAAATTATACAATTATGTTAACTTTATTAGTTTTACAATATGAAAGATAGTATCAATTAACAAAGTAAAAAGTAAAATATGAAGATAGATAAATAGAAATACATATATAAATAATTTATTTGTACGATAGTACTCTAGGTCTATATGTTTGCATAAATATTCTAGCTTGAGGTAACGGTAGGCGACAAAGAGTATAGAAAATGTGCAGTTGTATCGTATTCGTGTATGTACTAGGTATGTTGGGCAATTTAACTGAGGAAATCAATTGTACCCGTATTAATCCTGTATGACTATGAAATATGAATACGATCAATTAAAGCCAAGAATAAATATAAAGATGGTTGATTTAAATAAATGATTCTGAATGAAGTGCTCCTTATGATCCTTATAATCCTTATGATATCGTAGGTAGATCTCAAATCTCAATCCAAAATATTCTAGTATAGTATGCAAAGGATTAAAACTTAGGATTAGAGCTAATGTATCCTGTCTAGTGTCTAGTGTTTTAAGTCTTTTAGAGGTGAGGTAAAAGATGTGTACAATTGAAATGCTATATGCGATATGAATTATGAAAGAATACATTTAATAAATTATCAGATAAAATAATAAATCATACCTAACTTACTACTAAAAGAATAGCGTAGAATATACCTAATGATAGATAAACAAGGGGGAATGAGAATATCGTAAAGTATAGTAGTACTTAATTAACATTTTATAGATCTAAGAATTAAAAAATAATATGTAGACTCTTCCTAGCTCCCAAATGAGCACAAATCATAACTCTCCTTAAACCAGATTATGCAGATATTTCACAAGGACGAACTCCAGCAATTGAGAAAGGTGGATTTGTTTCAAGAAAGATATTCTGTTGCTGTTGCGGCTGCTGCTGATTAGCTCCGAGTGTGACATCAGTTTTGACTTCATGCTTATCTAGAGAGTTGTATGCTCTCATAAAGCTGTGCAATGGAAATATGCAAATGATCATGTGCAAATGAATAAAAATTAGCAAAAAAAATAAAACTTAAAAAAGTAGACGCAAAGTGTCAAATAAAAATCACCTATCTTCCTTGGCATGCTCCATTGAGGCTTTATCATCTCCTTCTGGGGTAACTATCCATTCTCCTGTTATCTCGTGCTTAATGCAATCCCTCAAATACTGGAAAAATGCATTTGGGAAAAAGATAAGCATTTATTTTTAAAAAATTCATCCCTAGCATTTTTTTTAGAACTGAGATTCGTCATTTTTTACGCATGTTTAAACTTTACCTGACATGTATATGAAATGAAGAGTTGATCCTTTGCATTCTTGCAATATTTAGCAAAGCTACCACAAAAAAAGCCCAAGCTAGCTAGTTTCTCTTGGCTAAAAAAAACAATAAAAAAATTCTAAATAAAAATGAAAAGTATTGTTGTTTTTTTAAAAGCCTACAATCTTGCTTCCCAAGTCGGCTTCTCCTTAAATGGCAATGGAGCCCGTGAAATTCTGACAGAGGTCTCAGGAAAAAAGTTGAATATGCCCTTATTTTTATTTTTGAGCAAATTCTTTGTCTGATTTTCAAGAGCAGCCTCAAATAGATTGACATCCGGGTCATTTGGAGAGCGTTTGATCACAATTGCCTCCTCGAACGGCTTCCAATCCTCTTGACTGTCCTTTTGAGCTCCTCCATTGTCGTCAGCAGTCTTGAAGGATTCGGCTCGGCTTGCTGGTGGTGAGAGTGAGGGTGCAGGGAGTGGTACAATATTGTTGTTGTTTACTTTGCGGTATTGTTGATATTGGGGGCGTTGTTGCTGGATCTTGAATCGATTTTGATGATGGGGGTTAGGTGTCCTCGGACGTGGGTGGGGATTGTGGCTTTGTGGATGACGATTCTGGATGTAATTAGGATTATTTTGATGGCCTTGGTGGTGCTTCCCATGATAATTTGGATTATATTGAGGCTTTCGAGAAGAGTTCTTGAAATTAGGATTATGATGAGGGCCCCCTTGCAAATGCTTTCTCTGATGAGGATGAGGATGACTACCACCACCACTTCCAAACTTTGGTCCAGGGACATAGGGTTGACCACCACCACTACCCAATCTTTTAATGTGTCTTGGACCAGGGTTGAACCTTGGGTTATGAAGGGGAAACCGACCACCTCCAGGACCTCCACGTGAATGACCCTGGCCTTGATCCTCTCTCCGGTTGTATTTCTGGACATCTGCCATCTTTGGAATGTCAATGACCAAATGAATTATAAAATGAGAGCAATCTGACAATAATAATATGACGGACTAATTCAAATATGTATAAAAGGAAAAACAAATGAGGAGGATGTGTGTAGAATTACAATTTCCTGGAATTTTTTCTAAAATAGCTTTTCTGACTGCCTCGGAGGCTGACGAGGAATGACAATGATGCTGGACAAGTTGGAAGGCTGCCAAAGGCAAATTAGGATGGAATTGGATGGCTGGATTTGAATGAAATGCAAATTTTCATAAAAATAATTGAAGAGCAAAATTTGCAAGATTTTCAGAATTTTCGAAATCCAAAATTCAGATTTCAAGATCCGAGTAGGCTGCGGTGCAGGATTTAGGATTTACAAAAGCGCGCGAGAAAATCGTTTGAATTTCTGAAATTCACGTCAATTTTCGGATCCGGGGATTTTTCGATTTTTCTCGGAAAAGTTTCGAAATTTTGGTCGGGGTCATCAACTCGGATTCAGGAGGGTTCTATGACGGTAAGTTTCATATACCCAAATTGTATGATAAATAGAAATTCAACACGGTACAATACAATAAAATATTAATTAATCTTTTGTTTTGTTTTTAAAATCATTTATAGCATGCAGTGCAATTTCGATTCCCGGACACATAATTTTTTGAAATCTAATTTTGGTGGACGTACCTACTACCTACAACTCGAAATATGTAAGTAAGATGTACCTATCTCTAAATTGGACATTTCAAAATTTCAATGTCAACATTCAGCATACTTTTTATTTACTTAAAAAAGTATTTTTTATTATTCCGAGAATCCGAACTCGACTTTAATTTAGAATCAACTCGGAGGTTTAAAATTAACGACTTATCTTTAGAACTTTGAAGTCCTCAGGAGTTCGGAACGTCGATAATACGCAATAATATTATTTCGATAAGTTACTATTGTAGAAACGTGTCAGTGTCACGTATGTGCATATTTAAATAAGAAGAATTATAAGATTATTCGAAAGACTTTTAATCCGCTTTTATTTCAGCTAATCCTAAATCCGTAATCTATTAAAAATTTAGAATATCGCTAGATTAATATTTCAATGAATACTGTTCAAATGCACTGGCTATGAGCCTTATAAAGTTATAATTAAGATTAATTATGATATTGATTTAATTTGCCAATACTAATAGCCTGATTACTGATTAGCCTCACAGTGACATCAGCCCTTTTTCAATGAGAACGGTCTATAAACAATCGCATTATTGTATAATACAATTGAATACAATGAAAGGTTATAGATTTAGCGTAGTATCGGAGGGAAAAACATGAATCGAATTACGAGTAAAAACATTTTTATTTCTCTCGTCAATTTCAGACAAATTAGACATTCTTCAAGCAATGTGGAATTGACGAGCATTCGATACAAGGACCATGTCAAGCGAGGAGCCTACTCAATTGTCGGTGACAAGGACATTTCTCATTTCGAAGGGATTATTGGGAAATCTCAAATTCTTACAGATGATTCCGACCTCGAAACCTCAAATGTGGACTGGATGAAAATTGTAAGAGGTATGTAATATTTCATATTTGTTAAATTATCCCAAATTAATTGTTTTACAAATTACATTATGCATATATATTTTCAGGTGCTAGCAAATTGCTCCTCAGACCAAAAACAACGCAGCAAATTAGCGAAATCCTATGTTATTGCAATGAACGGAGACTCGCAATCAAGTATGTTGATACATTCTTGAAATATCGAATATTATTCTAATTGTTTATTATTAAATTTCAAGTCCTCAAGGAGGAAATACCGGCTTGGTTGGAGGAAGTGTACCTGTGTTTGATGAGATAATCCTATCTCTGGGCAAAATGAACAAAATTATAAGCTTTGACCAAGTATCTGGTAATTCTTTTTAATTCATAGCTTTCCCAAATATTAACTTTTTATTAAAATCAATAGGTGTTTTAATTTGCGAAGCCGGCTGCATCCTAGAAAAATTAAATGACTATGTTTCTGACCAAGGCTTCATAATACCCCTTGACCTAGGAGCTAAGGGAAGTTGTCAAATTGGAGGAAATGTTTCAACAAATGCGGGAGGGCTAAAACTTTTGAGATACGGATCACTACATGGTTCAGTCCTGGGCATAGAAGCCGTAAGTACTCCAAAATTAATTTGCAACGATTCTTATTAAAATATTTCATTTTTTAAAACAGGTATTGGCAAATGGCACTGTGATTGACTGCCTGAGCTCAATGAAGAAAGATAATACAGGCTACGATCTAAAGCATCTTTTTATCGGCTCTGAAGGAACGCTAGGAATTGTCACAAAAGTCGCTATTCAATGTCCACCAAAGCCAAATGCGATTAATCTAGCCTTTCTTGGTATTCATTACAAAATATTACAATTTTATGACCATGTGGTTACCCCTTAATTCTTTAAATTTAAATAGGAATGGATAGCTTTGAGAAAGTTGTGCAAGTTTTCAAACGAGCAAAATGTGATTTGGGGGAAATCCTTTCAAGTTGTGAATATATAGATTCGGAGACTATGAGTTGTGTCATCTCTAATTTAAGCTTACAGCTTCCAATTAGTAAAAATGCATTTTATATGGTGGTTGAGACTTCTGGTTCCAATGGGAAACATGACGAGGAGAAGATGACTGCATTTCTAGAGGTACTTATGAATGAAGGGATTGTCTCTGATGGGACTACAGCTCAAGAACCTTCTAGGATCCTTGTAAGGGAATTCTTGGAATTTTTAAATTCAATTTGACCAAATCCTTGCATTTTAGAATTTGTGGGGATATAGAGAAAGGATTTCTGAAGCTCTAATGGGAGATGGTTATGTGTATAAGTATGATCTGTCTATTCCGCTGCAAGATTTCGATGAACTAGTCAACGATATGCGGAGCCAATTAGGTTCCCAAGTAATGAGAGTATGCGGCTACGGTCATTTGGGTAAGAACTTGGAATTAATACTATATGCAAAAGAATTAAAATGACCTTTTACTTTCTATTTGAATTAGGGGATGGAAATATCCATCTGAATATAACTACAAAAGAATATGATGCTTCTGTATTGAAAGCAATCGAGCCATACGTTTATCAATGGGTATAATGTCAATTTATATGATTACTCGGAATTAATATACTTCGGTTAATTAAATTCCATTTCTTAAATTGTGAAAAGGTTCGAAATAAAAAAGGGAGTGTGAGTGCTGAGCATGGGATTGGATTCAAAAAGACAAAATACCTCTCGTATTCAAAGGAGCCAGAATCTATACAGGTCATGAAGCAGCTCAAGCAAATGTTTGATCCAAATGGAATTCTGAATCCCTATAAGGTACTCCCATTAAATTAATCAAAGAAATGCGCATATATCAAACGGAAGAGCAATTGAATGGACATGGAATTGCGTAGAATTTTAGATTTTACAAAGTCGTTTATTTTTAATCAACCAACCTTACGCTAGGTACAATATATTTTATTATACATTTGTATTATCGTGGGATTTTAACATTCAAATTCTTATTAAGAATCAAAACAAGGCACTAGGCATTTTATATTAAATTCTGAGCAACTTTCTTATAGATTAATTAAGCGATATAATCGTAGTATGCCATAATTTGATAATTTAATAATTAGCCAAATTGTAAGTTTTCAAATATCTAAACTATAACTTTTAAACCAAATACTTAAGGTATCTTTAAACTATCGTATACTATATTACGAGTAGATTCAAGATTGAAATATTATAAAGGAGCTAATCAGAATTTAATAATAATTTCCATTTTAAAGAAAAAGACATTAATATTAATTATTAGCTTAATAATTCAAACTTAATTGGACATAAAGAAATAATTTTTAATTAAAGATTTTTAAAGAGAAGCGAACTCTTCTACAATATTTTAATAATTTCTTAAATTAGCTGCAAACCCAATAATTTTCAAGCTATTTAACCCTATACCCAAATTGCGCTTTATCTTTCCACAAATTCCCGATTGTCCATTACAATTTTACAAAGAAATTAGGTTCTATTCTTGATATTTAATTATCTTAATTCTTAAGTATTGCAATTCTTTCTAATTGCTCTATTGTACAATAATTAAGTTTTAAGCAACCATTTCAAAAATCATTCGAGTTCTCCCTATATATCTTTTCTTCCAGTCTATTCAATTGAAATATAGTACCTAATTTTTAGTAATTACAAATTACAATATTCGTATATTTTCCTAAAATTAAATATGGCATCAACGATTGACCTTTCAAGAATCAATTTGCAAGGATGGCTGTACATAAGTAATTATAATACGCAATAGTAGTAGTCTAGTAGATAGTTACATACTAGCAGATGAAGCTGAGCAATTTTACATTCCCTATACCTATTTTGGCTATAAATATATACGAACTTTCAATAGTTTTATCTACAAAAATACAATTCTTGGAGGAAAAGGCACTAAATTACAATAAATTCGTCATTTAAATTAGATAGTTTCTTCCTTGCAATTTTATATCGTTGAATGTGCATCTTGATTAATGAAGAATAGATCCAGTCTAAAATACAAGATAAAGAATCCAAATTAGTTAACCTTTTCGTATTTAATAAATTAATATTAATTTAATTTAATTTAAAATATACCTTTTTAAGGCCAAATTTTCCACCAGAATTCTTTATCGCGCTGAGTAGATCAGCCCTAGGATCAACGGGGGATGAAGGAGAATTCTTGCTCGTAGATGAATTGGATCTACTAAATGACTTTTTAACTCCATGTCCATTTACAGGGGATTCAATAGGTTTAACGACAAGATTAAGAGGAGGAGGTGGTGGTGGAGGTGTCCAGCCCTTGCTCTCTTGCTTTCCTCCGAAGGCCGCAGGAGGTGGATGGTGGAGGAGTTGAAGTAGAGCTTGCGTTCGCATTTGACATTTTGTTTGGCTTATTCTCAGACGCTCCAATAATGACCATATCATTATAGCTATCATTTTTATTAATATTCCTTTTGCTTAACTCTTTCCCGAGCTCTGAAATGACCAGAGTCTTTGGAGGATCTTTCCTCCTCATATCCTCATCCCTCTCATTTGAATTGACTTTGATTTTGATGCTATTTGACTCTTTTCCCGCCCCTGATGAAGAGTTTTGCGAAGTTCCATTCACTTTAACCTGTTGCTTGAACCCTTCTTTCTCTTCATTGTGATTATTATTCCCAACAATAATGATTGCTTTATTCCCAACATTTTTTATATTATTTCCATTGATTGAATTAGACTCTTTAATTCGAATGTTTGAGGATGCAGGGATCTCTCGATCAGGTGTAATTGATGGAGATGGAGATAGGGAAGATGGAGATTGAGATCTCCTAAGCTCATCAATATCCACATTCTTTGAATTTGATATGACTTTATGAAGGAGAGCATTATGTGATTTATGCTGAGCATATACAACATTCACAACCCTCTCCAGGGCTGGGCTTTTTTCCTCAGATGGCGAATTCCTTTTTTCAAATACGCTCTGTATCTTTGAAATGGAATTTTTCATATCTACTGCTGGCAATGGTTTACTTTTGGGATCAATTTCAACAGGTTTAATCCCCTGAAAAAAACTCTTTCGATCCGCAAGTGAATTTGAAGAGGATTTGACGAGTCGGGCTGAATTTGGCATGGGAGACTCTCGATCCACGGAGGATCCCCTACTTGATGCCGCACTGGAGTCAACAATGTCAATCTTCCTTGCATTGTTTGCAATGGAGACCTGCTCACGTTCCTTCTCCCGTTTAAGGCTATTATAAGTGAATTGTTGGATGACATTTCGTACATTTTTCATTTCATCTTCAGAGTATTCTCTCCCTTTTGAATTTGACTCATTCCCAGCTGGAGCCTGTGTAAAAGCTATCCCTTTAACTGTAGGAGGTGGTGGTGATGCAGCTTTCCCATTAATTGTCACTTTATTAGAAGCTGGAAGTGTAGAATACTTTGTATCAGCCATCATTGAGGCTGGTCGAGGCTGTGACATTGGGGAAGGTGGTGGAGATGGGCTCGCTACTTTCTTTTCAGAGTTTTCTGCAAGCTTTTGTTTCCATTGGGAGACTACCTTTGGCATCACCCCTTTGAAATCCCCTTCCTCGGAACTTTGTGAATCTTTAAACCCGGAGAATTGTGCCAATTTTTGCTTATGTGGGAGTGTAGCGGATTTACTCATGTTTGGCCCAGTATTAAAAGAATTCATACGAACTACTGCTGGCTTTGGGTCATTCTGCCCCATACCCATAATGTAATCTTTATCTTTCTTGACAGACACTTGGCGTCGAGGGCGATCTCCCCATGTACCCATCTTGATTGTTGGAGGACCTGAATATTTGTAGACAGGCTCCTCTGGCTCTTTAGGAGCCGCGGCGATCGGCTCTTTCTTCTCCCTCCGATGGGTCACAAATTGTTCATAGCTGGATTCATCGCTATTTTAATCAGAAATTGAAATTATAATTAATTAGAATTAAACATAAAGTAAGAGCGTACCTCGCCACATGTTGAACTTCAATCTTTTCCTCTTCGGCTTTCTCTTGTTTTTCTTGTATTTCCTCTGGCTCTGGTGATTTGACGGATTCTTCAACCTCCTCCTCTTCCACCTCTGGAGGAGGTGGTTCGACAACTAGCTCTGGAGGACTCATTTTGTCTTTTTGAGAGGCTACTTCGGGCTCAACTTCATTGGCAATCTCAGATTGTACTGGCACTGAATCCGTTACTTCAACGCCGCCCTCGATTTTTCCCGTCTAAAATGTAATAAAATATACTATTTTAGATTGATGTCGAAGGAATTGGATATAAAAAATATAATTAATTAATTATACTTCAAAATTGTATTAGTATTATTTTTTTATTAACTGCTAATAATTACTAGGTACTTCTCCTATAGGTTATATGGACTACGGATACTATCGTACCGAATAGTAGGTAATTCTTAAGTAAGTATTGTAGTAGTATCTGTAATATTGTACTTATATTAGTAAATTACACTTGCAATTTCAAAAAAATTTTGGGCTAGAATGCAAACACTGATGGAAATTCACTCTTCAGGTGCACATGACGAGAAATGAATCACTGAATATAAATTTTATCAGATGTGAACACGGGGCTATTAAAAAAGTTATAAAATAAACCAGATTAAATTACAATATCTGTCAGAATTCAGGATATTGTAATTGCCTCCTATGATAATGTAATACTGAAATACTCTATTCAGGATCTGTTTGATCTGGCTTGGGGGAAAGTGAAGGGGAATTTTACATATTATTTAACTAGGAATTGAGGGGTGGGAGGGGAGATTTTATAGCCTAATACTATGCTCTCTATTTGACAATTTGAATTTACATAATCTGTAGTAATATCTACCAATTCCTGGTAATAATTGATCAATTCAATTGACACTTTTATCGATGTTAAACACTAGTGAATCTGGTATTTCTAAAAGTTCGCTTGCTTTGAATTGCTCTGTTTTGCTCGAATATCTTTTTCAGTTTGCACATATTTTAATAATATACTCACTCCCTGGCTAATAGAACTTTGGCCCTATGCTGGTTATTAAAAAACGTTGGGGGCAAGGTGTTGCATTTCAAAATATAATATCGCTAATAAATAGTAATATCCTCATTGCCATTATATAATGGCACATGGTTGAATAAAGATAAATATTTCGGAATCAATTTTATCCTTAGTTCGTAATGGATTGATAAGCACATTCCCTACTGCGTACCTTTCCAACATGCTCTCATAGACTCATATTGGCCTGATCATTATCTACTCACGAGTACTTTACCTACCTCGAGATAAACTTAAGCTCTTTTCAATAAGATTATTAATTGAAATCGATTTTTAATTAACATTTGTAACACCTTAGAGTGAAAGGGATGATCAATTCCGTGCGTTAATGCGCAAATTGAGGTTAAATAAAACGGGTAAACCGTGTAGAAAGCCCGTTCTCTTTTAGAGTAAAATGTTATAAATATTTTTTTTCACGCTGCAACATGCTTTTCTACATAGTTGCAATCCAAATTTCCCTACAAAA